>JAJHSJ010002329.1:0-30842 GCA_021015155.1 Magnolia officinalis
TAGGGTAGTAGGGACATGAATTGAATATACATGCTTCCATTCCACCGACTAAAATGTGACGTTTCAAGGACAAAATGCACTCACTAGGTTCTTGGGGTCTAATTCAAACAAAGGTATGTTTGTTGGGAAGCGGATTGGCTAGTGTACCTCACACTAGCTATATAGCTGTTGTAGGTACGTGTCGTGTGAAGATGAGCACAGACGCTTGTTCACTCCCCAAGTATAGGGTTGTGATGTAGTAATAATCTCGGTAAGACCGAGGTCGAATCCACAGGGACTGAAACCTGTACGTAATTTGAAATCAACTAGAGCTAGAATTAAAATGAGATGAAATCTAAATTGAATGAATATGAGATAATAATGGTGAATTAGGACACTAAAACTTGTAGAATTCAAAAGAAGGGAAACTAGGGATTCAGGGGATCCACTTGTAGAGATCAGGGAGATTTACGCTTAATTTACGACCTCAACTGGAATTGAACTACTTTTGATTAAATTTTCAAAGAGATGAAAGGTGTGAGAATCAGAATCAATTCCATCACAAAACCATGCCCATGAGACAAAGTAAACAACAAAACGAAACCAATCCACAACCAATCAACAATGGATGAATGTTAGAAAAAGTTCTGTCATCCAACCATGTCCAAGGGGCAATGATGAATAACAGGGCTTCCTAACATCAAGATAAAAGTAAAAGAATTACATAAAGCTATCGCAGATTAATTGTAATTGCAATCACAAAAAATGATTAAAAACTATATGTAATTTCTTATAATCAAACTAATGGAGAAGTAGTTCAATGAATATAATCCAAGCCGCAAAATCGGCCCATCTTACTACAAGCTTCACCCCTTAGCCCTAGCTAAGGGGTTTAGCCTAACATGGCTAAACTAATAACCTTAAAATTCATAGAAAAAAACAAGCAGCAAAAAGAAAGAATTAAAAGAACTACAACTTCTCTCTCTCCTTGTCTCCGTCTCTTCACATCAGCCGTAGATGCCCCCTCTCTCTCTCTCTCTCTCTCTCTCTCTCTCTCTCTCTCTCTCTCTCTCTCTCTTTTATAGATTATGAAGACGGTGGATGGGAGTGGTTGCTGAAACAGAGTCGGAAAGCAACTCTATTTACGCAGCAGGATTTCAAGACAGTCTTACGCATATGTGATGATTGGCGGCCCATAATCGATGCTGGCAAGAAAATCCACTCTGTCCAGTGGGTTCACGTCAGAATTTTGGTTGGACATGGACCAATTAAGCTTCAATTCGACATGGCTCAGGAGCTTTATACTTTTACCGTTCATCCTTTTTTTAGACTGTTAACAACTTATCTCCGTTGTTTCTTTCGAATTTACCACCTAAGCTTAAATAGGAGGACCCTTGGTATCATATTGGACGGTCCGGATTGGATCTTTGATGCCCGATGGGGGCCCACAAGCTTCAGCCGTAAGCTCTGTCTGCGAACAGAGCCGACGCAAACCTCTCCGTCATTGATGTTGATGCCGTGATCGATGTAAACGCAGAAATCCAATCCGTCCATTGATTTTAGGACGAAAAACCATCTGGGAAGGAGTATTTTTATGAGAAAAATTGGTGCGGCCCACGAGCTCGTTTACTTTGTCGTCCATTTGATGTTTAACGGATAGGATTTCGTAACAGCTTGCATGGTCTCGAAAGATCACCTAGGTCAGGGTCGTGGCAACCCCCCTGAGGCTCTTGGACAGTTCGGATCATCAAAATAGATGATGAGTGGGGCCCACAATGAGGATCAGCGTCCGCATGGTGCGGACGTTGTTATTACGCAGAAGCAGGGTCGGGTCAGCACCTGCTGACCGACCCAGGTGTTACGGTGCACGGCGAGTGTTCATGTGTTGTGCACATACACTCACCTCAGTGGGCCTCACCTTGATGTTTACGAGAGATCCATTCCGTTCATCTGCTTTTCCACATCCTTTAAGGGGTTAAGACCAAAATTGAAGTACATTCAAATACCAGGTGGGCCCCAATTTATTGTTTTATAAGCTGATCTGTCCGTTGGGCAACTTCCACAGTGATCCAAGAGCTGAAAGTTGACATGTACGGTTAATTTATGGTCTTCAAGCCATGTAAGAAGTTTTGAGCTGAACGGATGGTGGAAACCCTATGATCTTGCATTCTGGATGATTTTCAGGCCATTAGAGCTTCAGTTTCCTGATTTTCTCAGATCCCCGGCGTGCAAATCCGTCAATCTTGGTCCCCTGGGGTTCGTCCCTTACTCTGATGAATTCTGGACGTTAAATCTCAGCTTTTAGCACCTTTTTGCAATCCATGCTCTCAAATACACCCTGCATCACAAATATGGTTAAAACCTGGCGTTAAACAATATCATGCTCGTAAATCCAGGTAATAAATAGGGTCTACTGTGCAATATTTGACCCTCAACAATGCTCCTCGAGCTCCGAGTTGTACGAACGGTTTAAAGGAGATCAAAGTTACATGGGCCCCATAATTATGTATTTGTTATATCTGCACCGTTCATCTATTTTTTGAGATCATTTTAGAGCATTGCTCAAAAAATGAATCATATCCAAATATCATCTGGACCACACCACAAATAGCAGCGGAGATAATGATTTTCACCGTTAAAAAATTCGTAGGGCCCACCATAACATTTATTTTCCATCCAATCTGTTCATAAGTTCAAAAAGATCTGAATTAAGAGGAAAAACAAATTTCATATTGATCCAAAGCTTCTGTTACCCCAAAAAGGATTTCAATGGTAGACGTTCAATCCCCCACTGCCTTTTGCAGTGTGGTCTACTTGATTGTTAGATCTATCTTATTTTTGGTCTTAAGCCTTAATATGAGCTCATCAAATAAATGGACGGTTTGGATATAACATATACCTCATGATCAGACCCACAAAACTTGCTAACGTCAATACAACAACTATATAAATGGTGTGAGGTACACCAGCCAATCTGCTTTCGTTTGTTAGATGGATGAGTTTTGAATCTGTCTCATTTTGGGCTTATGCCTTAAATGAGCTGGAAAAATAGATGAACGGCTTATATAAAACAGATCCATCATGGTGGGCCCACAGCTAGCTGGCTCGTGCTGGGTCACTAGCCAAACCACATCGAAAGTGGACTGCGTGGTGCGCACCGAAGATGTGGTGCGTTGACGTTGCAAAGTTCCGAGTGTCTCACATGATGTAGGTCTTATATCCACACCGTCTGGCCATTTTGTGAGCAGAAAAATTAGCCAGATTCAAACCTCAAGTGGACTACACCATGGAAAAGCAGTTAGAATTGAATGCTATCCATCAACAACGATAGGCAGATTGATCTTTTGTTTGGACCTGTTTTTACATAGACCATCTCAATCATCCAATCTGTTGGTGATTAATTGATTGATCATAAGCACATATTCTCATAATCGGTGTGATTTTTGTTCAAGTAGATACAACAGCATGAGTCAAAGCGGCACGTGTATAATATCTAAGCCATTTTTTGGGTTCATCAGTGTAGGAAGCGGATTGGCTGGTGTACCACACACCAGCAACCTTACCTGGTGTGGGTACGTACGAAGAGGAGCGATGATGCTCCTCGAGATCCAAGTAGTATGAACGGTTCAAAGGCGATAAATGTTACATGGGCTCAATAATTATGTATTTATCATATTTATATCGATTCATCCAATTGGAGAGATCATTATAGATCTTGATCAGATAAATGAGTAATTTAAAAGGTTCAAGTCGACTACACCACAAATAGGCGCGTGACAACGATTCTCACTGTTAAAACATTCTTAGGTCCACCGTAACGTTTACTTTATCATGATGTGACCCACACAACTTAGTGACGTTAACACACCAGGCACATCGGGAACTTGGGTGGGGCCATTATGATGTTTCTGAGAAATCCGTCCATCCGTTTGCGGTACTCAAAGCTAAAGTGAGAAGTACTAAATGAAGATGTGGTTATGGAAATTCCTACCGTTGAAGTCTTCCTAGGTTCAACAGTGATGTTTAGATGCCATCCATACCATTAATAACCTCTTTCCTATTCCTATTGGGATGAAGTGAAAACAAAAAAAACCGGCATGAATCAAAACTTCTACCGTTGAAGTCTTCCTGGCCCTGTGAATGTTTCAACTGTGGATATTTAATTATCATGATTTTGGCTCACTGGAGCTTTGGATACGGTTCAATTTTGACAATATGTTCTAAAATGAACTCACAAAATGGATGGATGGGGAGGATTTTTCACAAACATCACATCGGGCCCCACCTGAGTTCCCAGCGCAGGAACTTCCTGCAAAGGCTTTTGCAGGAAATCCACGTCCCCTTCATATGCCCAAAAACCAGGTGGGTCTACTGATCAGATTGGGCAGTTACATTAACTTAATCATCATCTCTATCCATGAAAGTTAGATATACGCATCCATGCGCGCAAAAAAAAAAAAAAAAAAAAAAAAAGGCAAACAGGATCTGAACCATTCATCACACTCCCTAAAAGGGAAGAATCATTGAAGCTAAATCAAGTCGGGTCCACTCGTCACATCTGTCATACATGAAAGCTAAATATACACGTTCACACAGCCTCTGTACACACAAATAAAATAAAATAAAAAAGAAAATAAAGAAAAGGAAATGAGGATCTGAACCATTCATCACAGCCCGATAAAGAGAAGAATCATCTACGCCATGTAAAAGGGCGTGGATCCTTGAAGTTGATGAGGTGTTGAATCCTCTCATCTTCCCACTTGAGTCGGTCCCACCATTCCGACTCTCCTTCCACCTCCACTCTATCACCACCAGTGGAAGTAGAAGCGGCAGCCATGTTGCCAGCAGCTCGAAGAGGAAGCTTCTTCAGCATCCCACATCCCCTCACCTGCAGCTTCTTCAATGCCGACAAGTACGTGCCATGACAGATACTCTCCAGCCTCGGTAGCTCCCATAGAAACACCGTTTGCAGTCGTTGAAGGGAGCCTTCTGCCGCAGCATCCCCTTCAAACACAGCCTTCAGTTTGCAGCAGTTATTGATCTCGAGCATCTCCAGGCTTTGTAGAAATACAGTTGAGGAGAAGACGGTGACAAGTCTCAGGCAATAGTCCAAATGTATGTGCTTTAGAAGTGCAAAGCTCCGGCTTCCATATGTTCCCTCACACAGGCTCCTCAGTCTTGCAAGGTTCGACATCCATATCTTTTCAAGGCGACTTAAACAGTCGGAACTTGCATCATCTCCTTGAAAGAAAATCTCCATCTGCTCGCACCTCTTGATCCGACATTCTTTCAGCTCCTTCATTTTATCGACATCACCCATTTCTGATAATCTTCGGATCGCGGCATTGTCGCGCAGAGTGAGTAATTCCGCATGACTGAGAACACCATGGATACCGCTTGGGGATGTACGACCTCCTCGGATCTCTAAGCACTTATCAAAATTGCTTCCCGGATCTGGTAAGTCACTTGTTTGGATCTTGGAATGAATGTTGTCATATGTGAATTGCTTTCTTGGGAGATGGATGGATTTACCTCTTTCTTGATCGTCTTCTTGGCAAGGAGCGATGTAGATGTGGAATCGAGAGAAGCATTTTGAATCCCACAGTTTTGAGGATGGGCTGAAAGATTGTAAGAGCTTGGAATTTCTTACCCTTATACGAGCCCCACCTCTCTCTCCTGGCCGTTCATTGACATTTAATGTTTCCCAGGTTCCGCACTGGCTAAAGTTGAGCTCTTCGAGCTCAGTGCTGATATCATCCCAGTTGATTTTGTGAATTTGCTTCATGTTTAGCATGTCCAGGCGCTTTAGATGAAGTGCATCGGACATATTCCTAGGCAGTGTTTTGAGACTGGTACTCGAAATATCAAGCACTTCAAGTGTTTCCATCATAGCTAAATCTAAATAATCTGTGGTTAGATCACCTTTAACGGAAATACTTGGAATGGTATTTTCTGTGGAAATCCAAACATTTCTGAGTTTTGGCAAGATACCTCTCCTTGCTAAACAATAATCTTGGAAATAGTCGGACTGACAGCTTGCAACAGAAAGCACCTCAAGTTTTGAGAGCTTTCGTAAATGAGGCAGCAAATTCATCTTTAAGGAAGAACATTCCTCCAATATGAGTTCCTTAAGATTGACCAATCCCGAGATTGAAGATGGTAGAGATTCCATCATAGAATTCCCACTTAGGTTGAGGGTACGAAGCTGCCTCAAATCCTCAAAGAACTCATCTGGGATTCTTTCTAAACATTTGAAGTTAGTTAAACAGAGCTGCCATAGGTTGTGAAGCATGGAAATCGAGGAAGGCAGTGAAGTGACTTGCATTTCATCAAGAAGGAGATAACGGAGGTTTTTCATGTGCTGAAAGATTTCATCTGGTATTGATGGGATAAAATAAAGTTCACCTGAAAGTTCGAGGGACTCGAGTTTGTCAAAAATCTGGAATGAAGAGAGGAGTGTTAGTAGATGAGGGCATCTTGTCAGACTAAAAAATTTGAGATTGTGCAAGCAGGAAGCAGATTTGGGCATAGATTCGTTTACAATGCCATCAAGATCGAGGACATGAAGGCCTTGAATTTGCTCAAAGAAGGTTTCTGGTATCTCGAGCATAGAATCTCCTCCAGAAAGAAATAAAGTGGATAGTTTGGAGCATTTTCGAGGAAGAGGTGAAAGTTTTGGAATTTTCAATACCACCATCCTCTGAATGTCTTCCACCTCATCATCTTCCATTGGTAGGGAACCATCTTCAATCCAAAATCTACCATGAGTTGAAGCTCTTCTCTGTCTCGATGTCACCAGAGATTTAGCTTTCTCAGCCAACGATTTTGGCATTTTCACATTTGGATCATTGTACATGACCACGGCATCATCGTACACGACCATGGAATGAACATGAAGCTCCCTCAATAGAGCGTCCACCTTGTCAAACATCATCAAATCCTCTTCTTCACCCTCTTCTGTGAAAATAAATCCTTCCGCTCTCCAACGCCATCTCAGCCATTCGAATCGAGAAATTCGGGAATAGCAAGAGGTAAAAGAAGCAATCCAGGACAGTGTCAGGAGTGAAACTGCCCTTGATCATAGGAGAATTAGCAATATCTGATGCCTCTGCTCGTAACCTGTCCATGGACAGGTCCTCTAACTTAATGGCCACATTGGATTTCAACTCATTGGGTCCGACGAGAACAATCTCGGAACCATTTTGCAATAGCTTTCTGAGATGTGGATCTCCAATAAGTTTGAAATCGATATCTTCCAGCACATCTCCTATCACAAGCAAGAACTTCCGTCCCGTCAAATAAGTACAGATTTCAGTCGCAGCTTCGGTATCTATTCCATCTTCGTCAACACTGTCATCATCTGTTGACGTCGTCATTCCCAATTTGCTCGCAATTTCCTTCTGCGCCTTTTGAAGACCAAATTCCTTTCCCAGTAGCTTTACCTGTATTTGCAGATCGAAGAGATGTTCTGACTTTCGCATTAGACGTTTGGCAATGCTCCATCTCCCCACTCCCTCAAACCCCCGGATTAAAGCGACTTTAGGAGTCGTTATCCAATCCAATAGCTTTTCGGCAGAACTTTCGATGTCATGTGGAAAGTTCATCGGTTCACCTTCGGCTGCTGCAGATTCATTCCCTCCTCGACCAGCCATGCGTGCTGTCTCTCTTCTGTCTGCTAAGAAAACGAAACCCATTGAAAGATGTAGTGATGCATTTTACCCTTCTGTCAGTCGATCAATTTCATTTATGTGAAATAGGTCCTCTAAACAGTATTAAACACTCATTCGTTGATCTCTTATATTAACAAAGAATCACTTTTTTATTATTATATACAAATGTCAACCATCCATCCATCCATTTCTTGAAAACTTGATGGATACAGAAAAGAAGTTCATCTAACGGATATCCGAAATGATCCGGTTCGATTTTTGTTTTTATTTGACTTGGTAGCCCATGAAATGTGAGCATTTTCCACACACACGAGTAATGATGAAATGGGGGTGTGAGTTCACCACCATTAATTATCGTGTTTGGCTATTTGAGGCCCACGTGGTGAAGTGAATTGCGTCCTCCACCAACGCGTTGAACGCTTAATGTGAAGGCGGATTGCGTAATGAGTAAAGCGTACTGAGTAAACACTGTAGTGTCCACCATGATTTAAATATGTTATTCACTCCGTCCATCCATTTTAAGAGATAATTTAAGGGCTCTAGACCAAAAAACGAAGTATATCCAAATCTCAAGTGGACCTCACCACAGGAAAGAATGTGAATTGAAATTCTACCGTAGAAAATTTCTTGGGGGCCACAGAAGTTTTGGATCAATCTGTTAATTGTGTTTTCCCCTTCATCCATGTCTGTGTGATCTTATGATGACAAATAAACATCACTGTGGGCCCTATCAAGGTTTCAACGGTGGAAGTCATTATTCCCACTGTTTCCTGTGGTGTGACACACTTGAGCTTTGGGCATTCTTCAATTTTGAGATCAACTACTAAAATAAGCTAGAAAAATGGATGGCCGGCGTGGATAACTCACACACATTCACGGTATCCCCAACTGAGTTTACTCTATATGATAAAAAGGTACTGAGTAACTTAGTACGCAATCCGATTTCCTTAATGTTACAGTTAGGAGTTGTGGGCCCACCTTGATGTAATGGATTTTACCATTCTGATCATTTCAGGGTAAGAAACAATAAATGAGAGAGATTGAAAGCTCAAGTATACCACAGAGCGGGGATTGAACACTGACCATTAAAAACTTATTGAGAGATGCATAAGTTTTGGATCAAGCTTATATTTGTGTTTTCTCTTCATCTATGTCTGTGAACTTATGAATAATTTAAATGACAAATAAATATTACAACAGGTCCTAAAAAGGTTTCAACATTGACCAACATTATCACCGCCGGAAGCATTGAATCTTCCTCATTTTTAGCCTAATGTATTAAAATGATATGAAAATAAAAATAGAAAAACCACTTGATAAAACCAACACATTACGGTGAGCCCTACAGAGACTTGCCTAGACGAAAAACGGCCACACCGTAGTGATCACCAAAGGAAAAACAAGGCTAATCCAATTTTCAGGTGTGCACCACATTAATTTGGAGCATTTTGGATGGTTTTCCACTGTTTTTATGGTATGGCCCACCTGATGATTGAATTAGTTTGATTTAATGGAGAGGTGATCGTTATGGTCAAGCAAACCCATTAGATGATAGGATGTCAAACACATCATGTGGTCTAGCTGGAAGCAGATTAGCTGGTGCACCACACACCACCAACCTAGCTGGTGTGGGTACCTTTCGTGCCAAGAGCTCTCAGTTGTAGGAATGCTTCAAAGTAGCTGGATCAAAGTTACATGGCCAGAAAATAATGTATTAAACCCTAAACCGTTGATTCATTTGGAAAGATCATTATTGATCTTGATCCAAAAAATTAGTATCCAAAGCTCAAGTGGACCACACCATGTATAGTAGTGGAGACATTGATTCTCACCATTAAAACATTTGTAGGGACAATCATAATGTTTATTTTGCATCCAATTTGTTCATAAGGTTGGACAAACTTAGACGAAGAGGAAAATATAAATATTATATTGATCTAAAATTTTTGTGACCCTCAAAAAGTGTTTCAATGGTATACGTTCAATCCCTTGGTGAATTGGTCGTAAGGCTGTTGTGCTGACGTCACCAAGTTTTGTGGGTCCATCATGAGATATGAGTTATATACAAACAGTCCATTCACTTGGTGAGCTCGTCATAAGGCTTGAGCCGAAAAATAAGACAGATCCAAAGGTCAAGAGGACCATTAGAGCCGGGCATCGAGTTGAGTAGGACCGAGTTAGGGCTGACTCGACTCGATCCGGTTTTGAAATAGGCCTGACCCGAACTCGATCCGACTCGATACTGAGTCCAACATGCTTGACTCGATCTGAGTCCGGTCTAGCATGGACTGATCCAGACTGAGTCCGATCCGGTCAGAAGTACCGATCGAGTTAGGTTGAGTTGGCACCGAGTTGGATTGAGAGATGAGGGAGGGAGAGACTAAGAGAGTGGAGAGGAGAGAGAGGAGGAAGAGGAGGGTGGTGATGGTGGTGGGTGGTTGTCGGGCTTGAAAGATGAGGAGGATGAGGGAGGGAGAGAGAGAGAGAGGCCAAGCTTGGAAGATGAGGAGGATGAGGGCGGGAAGGAGAGATTTTGGGATTAGGATGGGGTAGGGTGCAATGGGTAGGGTTAGAGAGTCGGGTTTCGGATCGAGTTGAGTCTAACTAGATCTAGTCGGGTCGAGTTACAAGGTAACTCGAACTCGACTCGGCTTGAGTTCAAATTGGGTGAAGCCTACTTGGTTCGGATCGAGTCACCCATTCGGTTCGGGTCTAGTCAGATATGAACGAGTCGGACAAGTCAAGTTAACCAGATGAGTCGTTCGGTGCCCACCTCTATGGACCATAATGTGAAAAAGCAGTGGAAGATTGAATATCTAAGTCATAGAAATTTTGGATCAATATGATATTTGTTTTTGGTCTTCATCTAGGTTTGTGCGACCTTGTGAATAGATTAGATGGAAAATAAACATTATGGTGGCTCATTCAAATGTTTTAACGGTGATAATCATTATACCAACTGCTATTTGTGGTGTGATTCATTCAGCTTTGGATATGATTCATTTTTTAGATCAATATCTAAAATGATCTCACCAAATGGATGAATGGTGTGGATATAATAAATACATTATTATGGACCACATGTAGCTTTGACCTCCTTTAAACAATTTATACAACGCAGAGCTCGAGGCGTCAGCGCTAGTCTTCTCAATACCCACACCAGCTAGGTTGGTGGTGTATGGTACACCTGCCAATCCGCTTCCCATTCTATGCGGAAACGGATTGGCTACTCCCCCTGCCACCATCCTCTGGCTGGTGGTCAGAGCTCTGTGGGCTCCACCATGATGTATGTGTTACATCCATTACGTTCATCCATTTTTAAAGATCATTTTATGGCTTTAAACCAAAAATGAGAGGGATATAAATCTCAGGTCGACCACGCCACCAGAAAACAATAGTGATTGGATATCCACCATTAAAATCCTCATAAGGCCCACTGTAATGTTTATTTGACATCCAATCTGTTGATTAGGTGATACAGACCCAAATGAAGAGAAAAAAATAAATATCAGCTTAATCCAAAACTTTTATGCCCCAAAAAAGTTTTTAATGTTTGACATTCATTCAACACTGTTTCCTTTAATGTGGTCCATTTGAGATTGCGATATACCTCATTTTTGGTATCGTACCATAAAATGATTTAGAAAAATAGATGGACAGCATGAATGAAATACATACATCATGGTGGGGTCCACAGAGCAGCGACCACCAATCATTGGCGGTGTTAGCGGGAGTAGCCAATCCGTTTCCATTCTATGCGGGGACGTGGATTTCCTGCCAAAGCTTTTCGCAGGAAGTTCCTGCGCAAGGATGCGGGGTGGGGTTTACTGCAATGTTTGTGGGAAATTCACTCGTTAATCCATTTTTCGAGCTCATTTTAGTATGCGCAACAAAAAATGAGGTGTATTAAAAACTCAAGTGCAGGCGCCACATGAGAGAAAACAGCAGGGATTCAGTGAGCACCGTTGAAACCATCTTATGGCCATAAAAGTTTTCTATCAGGCTTTTTCTTTATTGTTTTCACTTCATTCCAGTATTGACCTTATAAACAGTTTGGATGGCATATAATCATCATGATGGAGCTCAGGAATGTTTCAATAATAGGAATTTATTTTTCCAATTTTCCCTCTCATGTGACCCACTTGAGTTATGGATCCACGTCACTTTCGGTCTCTTGTTCTAAAATAATCTCGATATCCAGGTTGACAGGGTAGATTTCACGAAAACATCACGGTGGGCTCCACCCAGCATCCTTGCGAAGGAAGTTCCCGCAGAGGCTTTCGCAGGAAATCCGCGTCCTGTATGCGGTCATTCCCTGATCCATGGACATTTTCAACAGGTTAAGTGTAGACAGACAACGGATTGCCTACTGATAGCAAGCTGCCTACTGACACTTTTCTGTGGGCTGCATCATGATATATGTCCTATCCATGCCATCCATCCATTTTTACATACTATTTTATTATATAAACTGAAAAATGAAGTATTTCCAAATCTTACATGGATCACATCACAGGAAATAGTGGTAATTGAACACTCACCCTTAAAAGCTTCTTAAGGGCCACAAAAGTTTTGGATTAAGCTGATATTTATGTTTTCTGTTCATCTAGGCATGCGTGACCTAATCAACAGGCTGGATGACAAATAAATATTATAGTGAGCCTTAGGAAGTTTTTAACGGTGGGCATTCAATCGCCACTATTTTCTTTTGGTGTGGCCCACTAGAGATTTAGATCTCCCTCTTTTTGGGCTCATGCCCTATGATGATAAGGAAAAAATAGATGGCCAGCTTGGATAAAATACACATATACCATGCTGGGCCATAGAGCATTGTCAGCAACCACTCGCTCTATTGATGCTTTCGGCAGTCAATCCGCGTCAAATGTAGACGTCGACAGCCGATAGGCTGGTGTACCACACACCACCAGCTTGACTGGTGTGGGTACGTGTCATGCGAAGACGAGGACGTGGATGTTCGCGGATTAGATACTGACGGACGCGGATTTGCTGCGAAAGGCACGCGCAGGAACTTCCTGCGAAAGATGACGTGGTCCAATAAAAATACGCCAATCGTGTGAATGACGTGGCAAGATTTAATCCTATTAACGGAGTCTCCGTTAACGGTGAGAATGGAGCACTACGCGGTGCCTCTTCATTTCTTTTTTCCTTTTTTGTTTTTTCTCTTTCTTCTCCTGCCCTTTCTTCCCCTCTAAACAGGAAACTAAAAAAAAACACTTGCTAAGCTTTTATTTTAGGAAAGCACACTTTGGCAAGGAGATAATCTAAAACTTGCATACGGTATCTCATTTGAACAGGTAACTATTTGGAGTTTCCTCTCCCAAATTCTATGAGTTTTTTTTTTTTTTTTTTTTTTTTTTTTTTTTTTTTTTTTTTTTTTTAATGTTGAAATCTGTAAATGTAAGGATTTTTTTCACTTTTTTCATAGTTTAGGGGCATATAAGAATTTATTATTATCCGGTTTGCGAAAGTTCATATAAATAATGCCTGCCAGTGAACACACAGGCAAGGTACCGCTAACTTGTGGTGAACTAGTATCTTTCCTTCATATCTACAAAATCTGTACCGTTAAAGTTATAGACCCCACCATGAAAATCATCTCACCGGAAAATCAGGCTGTTTTTCTAATTAGGTGGGCCACGTTGTTGAAATCAACTTACAATTGATGGTTGGACTTAACATAAAATATTGGCCCACCTACTGAACGGATCAACCTGCTTTTCTGGAAAACTGGACTTCGTGGTGGGGCCTATCATTTTCATGGTACTAATTTCCTTAACAGGTGTCACGTTTGCGGAAAAGATGGCTCGGTGCTACACATTGTGGTAGGTTCTCTTCTCATTCTAAACACGGTTTTCTCAATGATATGGCCCACCTTGGCAAGGCTGGGATGTTCTAACCAGACGCGGTTTGGCTAGTCACGCCGCCACCAGCATTCTAGACTCGGTTTTCTCAAATATATGGCCTAACTTGATCAGTGAGAATTATTTGTGGCCTATTTAATAAATGAGTCAAGTTAGGCCTGATCCTAATCCAACCCGAACCCGGCCTATTGCCACCCTTAATCAAGTAAAGCCTCTAAGGATTTTGCATATATGCATTTACCTTAGAAAAATATAGAAAGTATGCTTATGTTTTTACTTCAATGAATTATTTTATGATTTTTATTCTTGGTTTTACACTTTCCTATTTAAATGAATACACTGACAATTTTATTTGTTTTTTTTTTTTAATGGCACACTGTTACTTTTTCTATTGTAAGAATGTGTTGCCTTTTTTTTTTTATAGATTTTTTCACTCTTGCATATGTATATCTACATTTATGTTTTGACAATTTTATATTGGTAGGTAAATGGATGACATGGGTGCCTTGGATAGCCAAAATTTTCCCCAATCATGTCGAAGGTTGGACTTCAATGTTGAAAAGGAACATCATGTTCAAGAAGCAGTACATGAAGTTTTGGTTGAGACAGGTGAGAAATTAGATGAACCAAACCTTGGAATGGAGTTCAATTCTGAAGAGAGTGCATATGAGTTTTATAATAAATATGCTGGGAAGATAGGGTTTAGTGTTCGAAGATCATCGTGTAACAAATCAGATAATGGTATCGTGATTCAAAAAACATTTTGTTGTTATAAAGAAGGTCGAAGACAGGAAGATAAACGAACTGATCAAGTAAAGTATCAACGCCCGAATATAAGAACAGGATGTCGAGCAAAAATGACTATTAAGCTTCAAATGAATGGTAGATTCAGTGTCACTAAATTTGTTGCAGAGCATAATCATGAGGTTGTTACACCATCAAAAGTACACATGTTAAGGTCACAACGAGATTTAACTGATGCTCAATCAGCTGTAGCAGATATGGCAAACAATTCAGGCATAACACCATCAGCAACTATGACATTTATGAGCAAGCAAGCTGGAGGTCGAGAGAATTTGGGATATCAACCTGTTGATTACAAAAATTACTTGCAAAAAAGCGAATGAAAGCGATGGAAAGGGGAGATGCAGGAGCTGTTTTAGAATATTTTACAAAAATGCAAGTAGAGAATCCATCTTTTTTTTATGCAATACAGGTAGATGAAGATGATCAAATCACCAATATTTTTTGGGCAGATGCAAAGTCGATAATGGATTATAGCTATTTTGGGGATGTGATCTGCTTTGATACTACATACAGGATAAACAGCTATGGTCGTCCATTTGCCCCATTTATTGGGGTAAATCATCATAAACAAACAGTCATATTTGGTGCAGCCTTATTATATGATGAAACAACTGAATCTTTTAAGTGGTTGTTTGAAACTTTTTTAAAGGCAATGTCTGGAAAGCAACCAAGGACAATCTTAACAGATCAATGTGCTGCAATGGGTAATGCAATAGCTGATGTGATGCCGGAAACATACCATCGTCTATGTATCTGGCATATATACCAAAATGCTGCAAAACACCTTAGTAATGTATTTCATGGTTCAAAAAGTTTTGAATATGATTTCAGTAGATGTGTATATGATTATGAAGAAGAGGAAGAGTTTCTAATTGCATGGAATAATATGCTTGAGAAATATGATTTGATGCAAAATAAATGGTTACAAGCGTTGTTTAAAGAAAGAAACAAATGGGCTTTGGTGTATGGCAAAAATACATTCTGCGCTGATATGAAGAGCACACAACGGAGTGAAAGCATGAATAATGTTTTGAAGAAATATTTAAGTTCCAAATACAATCTTTTGTGTTTCTTCACACATTATGAACGAGTAGTGGCTGATCGACGATATCGAGAATTGGAAGCTGATTTCAAAATGAGGCAAAGTACCCCAATATTGTATGTTGATGTCGAGATGTTGATGGAAGCAGCAAAAGCATACACTCCAGAAGTATTTAAAATGTTCCAAAATGAGTACAAAAAGTTTCTTAGTCATACAATTCATAAAAGTGGTGAATTTGATACAGTGTTAGAGTTTCAAGTTGTTTGTAATGACAAAGTTGGAGGCCGTCTTGTGAAATTTGACACATCAAACAGTACCGTCACATGTAGTTGCAAGAAATTTGAGTTTGTCGGGATACTATGTAGCCATGCACTAAAAGTTCTGGATTATTATAATATAAAGGTGCTTCCTTCCAATTATATTTTGAAAAGATGGCAAAGAGATGCAAAGGTTGGTGCTGTGAAGGACCATCTTGGGTTTACCTTACAAGGGGATCCTAAGATTTCTTTAGGGAAGCGTTATAGCTATTTGTGTCGCAAGTTTGTTAAAATTGCTTCAATAGCTGCGGAATATGAAGATGCATTTAATTTTGCTGATAGGTATTCAGACAAATTTCATGATGAATTGACAGAGTGTATAAAAGGGATCAAGAAACTTCCATTGATGACATATCAAACTAATGATGAAAATGCAGATGCTGAAATTGTTTGTCATCAATCAATTGACAATGAGCTGCCAATTATTGCATCTCAAATTAATGATGAAAATGTAGATACTGAAAGTGTTCATCATCAATCGACTGACAATAAAGTTACTTTTGTTGATAGTCTCCGCTCGCAAACTGTAAGTGGGATTAAAATGAAGCCTAGAGTTGTAGGTGATCGCCGTACATTTAAAAATCCTCTAGATAAAGGAAGGAAAAAAAAATCTCGAACCGAATCCATTCAGCTACAAATGAATCAAAAGAGAAATGATTCAACCCAAGCACCAAATATCTTTCACATTCCTTCATTTCACCCTTCACATTGTCCAAATGTATTCTCTCAACTAAGCCAAGTCAATCAGGTATTATTGACATTTTATTTACTAAACTTGTCATAACATTTGTTATCCACATTACAGTTTTTTATACTTTGTTTTTCCATACCAGGGTCAAAAAGTTCCTATGGTGAGTCCTTTTGGATTACCAGTGGCTTATTATGGGTACCATCAACCTAATATTAACATGTACCAGCAAAATTCCTTGAGCATCAGATCTCAGGTAAATTTGAGATTTTTTAAAACTAAAATATATCATATGTGGTTCTCACAACATGTGCTCATGAACTGTGATTCTGTTATTTTGTTATTTCTTTGTCAGGGTAGCTTTGTTACTAGCGGGAGTTATTTTGGAGTACCTGGTGGAAGTTGTGTAGCTGGCACCAGTGGATCCATGAATGCACACCATCTGCCCCTTGTGGGTGCCAAACAGGCATCAACTGGTAACAACAAAATTATTCGAGGACCAGCGCCTACCTAAGGTATGAATTGTTGTAGCATGTATTAAAAATATATTTTTTTTCTTGGCACATAAGCTTACAAATATTTTGACTAATGTGTATGGTTTTATTTATGTTCAGCATTCTAGTAATTACATATTGAGTTGTTAATTATATTGCAGTTTGGAGGGCTGCGGGTTCGATGTCAATGTTAGCTGCATTGCTGTTTGAAGGGCAGAATAGTTGTTTTGTGCTATGAATATATGGGGGATTTCTTGGATGCAGAATATGAGATATTGTACTATGGATGTGTGGGGTCTTTTTGTTGGATGCAAGTCTACCCACCTTTTGCGCATGTTGGATTTGTTGAATGCGAGGATAACCCTTTTCCATCATTTCTTGTCGTAAGATGTGGAGCTTACTATTGGTCTTGTGCTGGGGTTTGTAAGGCTATTCCACTTTAGTTCAGAGGTGGTGTTTTTTTGGTGTGTTCGAGTTTGCCCATTGTTGGTTAGACTGATAGTTTGTGTGGCAGTTTTGTCGAGGCTGTCTGAGTGCTTAGACCTCTCGCCTATTGTCATATTTTGTTTGTTTATGTTATTTCTGTATACCTCTCTTCCATATAATAGGCATGGTTTCCTATTATTTTTTTACAGCCTGCCTGAATAGACGTATAGGCTATTTTTTGTGTGTAAAGAATGTTATACAGGAAAGGGAATAGAGGAAAGGGAAAAAAACAAAGGAAAATTTAGTTGTCACTCACTTGGTAGGTGTATGTTATGGTTCTTTTGAGTATGTTTTGGGCTTGGTTTCATAAAAGCCATTGTTCTGTTCTTTATTTATTTATTATTATTATTATTTTTTTTTTCTTGTTAGTTGATGTGATTAATAGTATTTGAATCATTGAGATATGGAACTCTTTCAAATCCTATTTGAACTCTTGGGTTGTCATGTTTTGCATTCTAATCTTGTATTAGAAGCTTGATCAGTTTCTATACAAAGATAACTAAGTGAAGAATCTGAGTGTGCTACCCTGATGAGTGGCCCATTTAACACATGTTGTGAAAATAAGATGTGAAATAACACCACCAGATTGATGCAACTAGCACTTGTAACACCGAACCCTCGTAGTGAGCCCTTGTGCACATGTAAATAAAGGGGCTCTTTTTGTCACATGCACCAATGTGTGACGTCGTGTGTAGGATATGAGCCCATTTATGAAGTGCAGGCACAAATATCAGTGCTCATCCTCAAGCAAGCACACCCACACATGCCACATGTGTATGAGATCCTGCGCTTTCGATTAGGTGGTCTATATGAGTTAGAAATTTGGCCTAAAATTCAGATCATTTCACTCTATAGTTGTGTGACTATGTTGAAAAAAATGGTGAATAACTATTCGAATGAGAACATGTGAATAATACCACCAAATTGATGCAACTAGCACATGCAACACTGAGCCCTTGTAATGGGCCCTGCACATGTAAAAAAGGAAGTTCTTTTGATAACCTGAACTCAACTCTCTAATCAAGTTGAATGCAAGCTATTGATCCATAGGCTAGAAAAAATTTTAAAGTTGTCTAATGTGGACATGCTTTTGGTTAATGGCCAAGAAAATAGCATTTGAAGAACATTTAATGGCTAAAATGCTTTCCGTCCATATCAATATCCAAATGAGAAATCCAACCTGTCCATCTTGTTTTTCAAGCTCATTTTAGGAGATACCACAAAAAATGAGAGAAGTATCCAAAACTCAAGTGGTCCGTATGAGTTCATATCTTGCACGCATGGTCCGTATGAGATGCAACGGTGGGGAAATGAGTGCTTATTGTCGAAACATTCCTAGGCTCCACCTTGATGTTTATATTCCATCCAGACCGTTTATAATGTCATTTTTACTTAGTTGAAGTGAAAACATTAAGAAGTTAAACCGAACAAAACTTTCATGGCCCATTTAAATGTTTCAACAGTGGTCACTAAATCTTCACTGTTTCCTCACGTGTGGCCCATTTAAGTTTTAGATATACTTTATTTTGGTCACATGTCCTAAAATGAGGTCAAAAAACAGATGGACGGAGTGACTTTACAAAAAAACATCGCACTAGCTCACTCAGAATTCTTGCGCAAGTTCTTGCGGCCAAAAACTTCCGCGGTAAATAGAAATCGAAGAGACGCTCACGTACGTGCTCGAGTCTCACCGTTAACGGAACCTCCGTTAACAGGATTTAAATCTTGCCACGTCATTCATACGATTGGCGTGTTTTTATTGAACCACGTCATCTTTCGCAGGAAGTTCCTGCGCGTGCCTTTCGCAGGAAATCCGCGTCCGATACTGACAAGGTCAGTAGCCAAATTGCTATTGAACTGACGTCACTAAGCTATGTGGACTCCACCATGATTCTTGTGTTGTATCCATACCGTCCAACCATTTGTAGAGATCGTTTTATGAGATGAGAAAAAGAAAGACATGGATCTAAAGTTCAAGTGGACCCACCCCAGAAAACCGTGGGATCAGTCACACCCAGCGTTGAAACATTTATAGGGCCCAACATGATGTATTTTTTAGATCCAACCTATTCATAAGTAACCTAGAGATAGATGAAGTATATATATATATATATATATATATATATATATATATATATATATATATATATATATATATATATATATATATATATATATATATATATATATAAGCTTGATCGGAAAGGGTCCATACTCTTGCCCCGGTGGTAGACTCTCAGGAGTTTCAACTCCCGATCAAGGGTTCGAGTACCCATAGGTGGTGAAATTCCACCAGCGTGAGTGTGTGGGGGGTGTGTGTACTTGTGTATAAAAAATTTAAAAATAAAAAAGCTTGATTGGAAACTTCTGTGGCCCTTAAGAAGATTTAATTAGTGGATGTTATTGTTCCCCTTGTTTTCTATGGTGGGGTCCACTTGAACTTTAGATCTATCTCATTATTTTTCTCATGCCATAAAATGATCTCATTATTTTTCTCATGCCATAAAATGATCTCTCCAAATGTATGGACGGTATGGATGCAACACATGCATCATGGCAGGTTCCGCATAGCTTGGTGACGTCACTTTAGTTGCGATTGGCTATTGGCCATGTCAGTATCTAATCCCCGCCTGTCTCCAGCCATAAAGGGTCAGTACTGTGCAGTGGTCCCACTGTACTTTATCAGTTTATCTACACCGTTCATCTCTTTTTTTGGATCATTTTAATATATATATTAAAAAAGATTTCATCTCATTTGGCAAGTATGCTATATAGCCAAACAAGAGCAACAAACGGAGACCCCACAACAGCATAAAAAACTACGGGCTCCAAACGAGAAATAAAACAAGAATACAGACTCCTATACAAAGCCTACCAACCCTCCTTGGACACCCTAATGGAGCCCAACCCCACTCTGTCAAGGAAGACCAACCCACAAATGTGGTCCGGGAGATCTCTAACATCCTAAAAAAGGAGAGGGGACTGCAACTCGTTACACATATGAGCCAAACCGCAGCCAGACTGTTCCCCTCTCGCTTGATGAGCTGGAAAGAGATAGGAATACTAACCGAGAGCTTACGAATCCGACTCAGCCAAGGCTTCCACTTCGAAGCCACGGGAGAGTTCCCCACGAGCATATCAAAGACAAATTTTGAATCCGATACAATCACAAGCCAAGACATCCCTTTCTACAACGCCAATTGATGGAGATTTTCTCCTCAGGTTCAACCAGTCGAGTGCCTCAAGAGCCCATCATGCACCGTTCTCAATGTACACTATCTAATGGAAGTTGTAATGGTATATTCCCGCTTTCATTAGTTGGGTTTTTATGTGTAATGTCATAATTTAAGATACTCCCGCCTCACGTAACTCTGGTGGATAGTAGCTATTAAGTGCATGTGATGTCATAATTTAGGATACTCTCGTATCACCGTCTTATTTATTCAAGGACTCTTTATCAGAGCATGCATATAATGCATTGCATTAATCAAGATTTTATATGAATGTTTTGTTTTTGTTTTTTTTTTAAATCGAATTCGTTATTATTGTGATAATCTTAGGGGATGCTCTTATTGAGTTGATCTTAGGCAACTCATTACTCGTGTAGAAAAACAACCATAAACTATGCAGGTGATGATGTAAAGAATAGGCCTGAGCTTCAAGGTGGGAAATTATAATGGTCCAAGGCGATGGATGACAAATGATGAATCTAATACTACTTGGACAAGATTCCTCTCCCTTTATTTATTTTGTTTTCTTAGAATTAGTTGATTAAAATTTGAAATTGTAATAAATCCAATGGAAGGACCGAGCATGTATTATATTGATGTAATTGTGATAAATAGAACTTAAGAGTATCGAAGAGATACATTCTTATTGGATGACCAACATCGCAATTCAATAGTTTTTCGATGATTTGATTAAGGTAATCGTAGCCATGTTATGATTATTCTTTCCTTTTATAGAAACTTGATAATATCAAAATTAGAATTCGTAGGGCTAAAATCTAAAATAATTAATTTTTTTTTATTCGTTTACTTTTCAAATATTCTAATAAAAATGCAACGAAATGTAATGAGAAGTGGGTGATTGAAGACGCATTATGAAGAAGGTTAATAGATAGATTAAGAATTTAGGGGTTGGGAATCCTCTAAGAAGGAGGATTTATTTTGGGATGTGCTTTCCTTGAAGTTATTGGGAGTTCTCTTAAGGAGGTAACTCATTTGTGGGATAATGGTGGCCAAGTGGGAGAATCCAAAATTAGAATGGGTGAAGCTAAATGTAGATGAATCATCCTAGAAAAGTCTATGAGAGTGGTGCACGGGTGTTTAAAGAATCGTAGATCAACACGAACCAGTCTATCCTTAAGGTTCGCGGTTGGCTCGCTCTTATTGCGAGCTGCTTTCAACTCCCTCCTAGCAGAGATTAGCACAGCCCAGAGGTGGTCGTAGATTTAGGCTTCTCCACTAGTCGCGGCCCTAGATCGACCCTATCTATCATCAAATGGAGAAGGCCTAGGGAGGGTTGGATGGGTCATCCAGGGGAAACCTGGGCCCATCGGGCAACGGGGGAGTTCGTAGAGATGATAGAGGTGGGCTTATTTTTGCCTTCTCCAAAGGCTATGGAATAGGATCCAACTTCCTAGATGGAACCAAAGTAGTGGTTGACGGGCTCAACCTCTGTTGGGAGAAAAGTTTTAATAGGATCAAAGTGGAAAGTGACTCTCTGGTGGTGGGGGGTTATTCTCCACAAAGCGGTTGAGCCCCATGGAACATCCATTACTGGAAGAATATGTTTGATCTAATTTGGGCCAGTGTCAACGCCTCAATGAAGCGCATCTTGAGAGAGGCAAATAAAGCGGCGGATGGTCTGGCTTGAATGGGTAGTGCCACTCAAATGGATAGGGTCTTCTTAGTTGTCTCAATCTTTCGTTCCTTTCTTGAGGGGAGCTGGTTCTGGACCGGGTGGGCCTAGGGACGGTTAGGGAATCCTAATTTTTTTTCTTCTTTTCTGTTGTATGGAGGTCGTTACGATAGGCTGGCCCTTTCCCCTTTTTGTTGAGATGGGCCAACCCGAATGTGTAGTTGTCTGTATAACTTTTCCTCTAAGCTGGAATACAATTACCATTGAAAAAAAAAAAAGAAAAAGGAATCAGTATGGTTCAATGATCTTCAATTTTCGAACTACTACATTCAGGCTTCAAACATGGTGGAAGCGGGGGACATGCTTGATGTTCAAGAAGTTGCGAAAATATAGGCTTGCAACAAGTGCATGTGGAGAGTGGAAAATTCTTTTGAAATGGTTAAATAAAGAGAAATCCATTACGTGGTGTGTATGGTATCTCTGGGTGGAAATTAGAAATTTTTTTGCAAAGATTCAAGTTGCGTCACATTTATTGTGAGAACAATGTATTTATGGATGGGCTTGTAAGGTTGATTGTGACAACAATGTGTTTATGGATGGGCTTGTAGGGTTGAGCAATACAGGGGGATGTGATAGAATGTATTCAAGAAAGGAGGTAATCCCAGGGTGTTTAGAGGTGGTCTCTAACTGGATATCATGAGGGCCTTGGCAACATCTGCATATTATGATTGTGATTTTTTTTTTTTTTTTTGTTTATTTTTATTTTCGGAGGAAGTGTGAGATGTATAGGATTGCATGCTGGTTTCTCTTCATATACTTGGTGGACCAGGGAATTGTCTGGCACAGAGTAACTGTACACGCCACTTTTTTTAAATACAATTATAGCTGGTGTGCTCTCACCTTTTGGTGAAAAACAAAAACAAAAACAAAATAAAATCTTAATTATTTATATTTTTCGCCATCACCTTAATGGCCGATCAAATGGGTAGCATTATCATATGGAATAATTTTTGAAACATAAACAATCCATATTAGGGCATTGCATACAGGTGGACCTGATTTGCACAACACCCTTCCATGTGACCTGATTTACATCAACTAGTTCCCAATCATATATGCCCATTCAATAGATATCCTTTTTAGCAAAGATTGGGAGATTGGCGTATGGATATATAGAGGATTTATATCTAAACAGGGTATGAGGAATGCAATTATACCCCTGTACAAATGAAAGGTAGTTATGCACAAGACAACCCATTAAAAAACTAGAAAAATGCTTTACATCAGGACTTGCTTAAGTTTACATTCAATAGCTATTTTGTTACCGCAGTAGCTTTCAACAAGACAATACAAAACCAAAGCAAAATAATCACTATCTACCAACAATGTCAACAACTAACGTCTATTAACAAAGTACTGATGACGTCAACAACTAACTTCTATCAATAGAGTTCTTAAATAAACACCTTTTTCATATGAAAAAAAATTCAGCTCATCGTTGTTTTGCTCATAAATCCTTTACCAATGATGCTTTGGAAATAGGATAACATTTACTACAAAAAATTTCTAAGCATAGATTATTCGGACCTTTATTTCATCCATGGTTCATGCAAATGGTCCACCCACATGGCGACACCAAATCTTGCAGGCGTCCCACTTATACATCCCTGATAAGTTGCCTAGCATCTACACAGTAGGAAACCAAGTAATGGAAAGCTCTGGCGATCACCATACATGTGGGCCATGCTGGATCATGCGAAGTCACATAGATGGGAAGACGAATAAGAAGGAAAGTGAAGAGAAAATTTGGAGTAAGGGAAGAGCATACCCGGAGCTACGGTTGTTTGACAGATACAAAGGTCTTTGCAAGAACAAAATACATTCTTCTCTCTCTATGATTCTCGTAAAGAGAAACCAAAAACGGAATTAAAAGCTCGTTATATAGAGCCATAATCCCATCCACATGCCGCCATTCATGGCACGTGAGAGTGATATCCAAGCTGTCCATCATGTGGGTACCACTTAGAAGATTTTCCAAGCCAAAAAACAAGCTGGCCCACCAAGCAGCATACTAGACTCTTCTTTTAGAAAATGTTCTCCTGTGGACACCTTTGCTTAAGAGGAGGAGAAAGACCTAACATGTATTGAAGGAGAAGAGCATGAATAATACCCTGAAAGAGTATAACCATCCGTATGCATGCACACTACCATAACCTTCTCTCAGTGATTTCGACAGAAAGCTTTATGGTCCACACAAAACCAACGGTCTATGATTGCAATAATATGATTGAAATATAGGTAATTCAATCCAAACTGTTCAAATTGTTGGGCCTATATGGCACAAAGTAAAAAAGATCACACTGGATAGATGTACCTAATCCGTTAGCACAAAAGAAAGACATGGATGAATGGCAGATAAACGGCCGGTCTTCCGTTTCTTTCCCTTTTCTTTTTTCTTTTTTATATTTTTTTTAATATTTATTTTATATTTCTTTTTGCTTTTTTCGCTTTTTCTTTTTTATTTTTTCTATTTTCTTTTGTTTTTTTTTTACTTTTTCTTTTTTCATGAGCCAGCCAAGAGAGTTGTAGGATCATAGAGAGTGTGGGGTTAAGAGTGGCAATGGGCCGGACATTACACCTGCACCAACCAATATTTGCCTGGGTTGGACCTATGCCGGGCTTGTGCCCGGGTTTGGGCCCAATTCATTTTAGCCCAACGGTACCCATCCCCACCTCCATTTCATGGGTGGGCCCACCTGGGATGATCACATGGCCCGAAAATCACAGGGATACCACTTGAGATCACCTGTTGAATTTGAAACGCTGGCCAATTTACTTTCAACCATTCATCTGATGGTCCTCAACTGGATGGTCAGGATTTTTCAATCAGTATGATTTTTGGGCTACGATCCATCATAAACAATTTGGACGATCTGGATATACATACATTTTGACTAAAAATAAGTTATGCCACGTGTACGGTGGATGGTCACCACCATTTTAAAACGGTGATAAACTCTCTCTATATCAAATTAGACGAATGAAAAGCAGCTGCCGGCAATCTCTCGCGGAAAAGCTTACAACAGTTGCAGTTGGCATAAATACGTCCAGCAAAGGTAGAAAAGGTTATATACGAAAGAAAAATGAAATTAAATAAAAGCATCAAATGAAGAAAAAAACAAAAGGGTGAAAAAAATTTGATACTCTAGCGAGTGTGATAGATGATACGCAGGCACTTAGATAATACTTAACAAATTGCATACGTGGGAAAATATAATTGAAATTAAACTGTCCAAAATACGGGTCACAATTTCGATGTATCATTACAAAAAGTTACATGTTATAAGAATGTAGATTGGTGGACACTTAATGGACGGTTAAAAATAGTTCTACTTCAAAAAACTAGTTTCCACGGATAAGAAGTTTGGATTTGTCAAACATGCGTTGATATATTTACGGTTTTTGAGTTCCTGTGTATCAAGCCTCATCCCTTGACTGAGTACCATGCGACTCCGAAAAATCCCCATTTTTAGATTCTTATTTTTATTACTTGAAAAAGCAAGCCAGGGAGTTATTTGATACTCTGATTGCATATACGGTTGATACACGGGCACACATACCCACCACCATGTCTTAGGTACCACGGATAATGTTGCGTAGCACGCCAACAACGCAGTGAGCCTAGATCCAATCTAAGGCCTCACCCACAAACGATAGACAGGAAGAAATATAAACTAGAAATAGATCAAAGCAATCCAAAACAAACCAAAGACAAGATATACGTGGAAAAATCCCAAACTAGGGTAAAAAACCACGGATACAAAATTCCACTATGAAGAGAAACGAAGATTACAAGGCAATATACTAACCTCTCCCTTGGAAGTACAGAGAAAATCCCTTGCCCACACCTTAGAATAATTTCATATCTTCACCTTAACCTAGAATAGCCCTAGGGACCTCAATTTATAGTTTTGACAACTTCCCTTTCCGCATCCCAGTTGCGAAAGGACTTGCGACACGAAATCCGCGAAACTCTTTTCGCATCCCAGTTACGAAAGGACTTGCGACACGAAATCCGCGAAACTCCTTTCGCATCCCAGTTGCGAAAGGACTTGCGACACGAAATCCGCGCAACTTCGACTAGTCGTGGGCGGCCCCAGATGTGGCTCCACTTCTCAACAATCTCCCACTTGGAGACACATCTCCATAAACCTTTGTCTTCTTCATCGGGAGTGCACCACCTCCCCGTATTCAAGCCTGAAGACCAATCAAAGCTGAACAGATCTTCAGCTTCTCCCTTGTGAC
Organism: Magnolia officinalis; assembly: GCA_021015155.1. NCBI lineage: Eukaryota > Viridiplantae > Streptophyta > Magnoliopsida > Magnoliales > Magnoliaceae > Magnolia > Magnolia officinalis. The sequence goes on from JAJHSJ010002329.1 coordinate 26,534, forward strand.
CGCCTTGGTCAGCATATCCGCAGGATTCTCACTTGTATGAATCTTCTCCAGAGCAATCGATCTATCTTCCAGTAACGAACGTATGAAGTGATATCTGATGGCAATATGCTTGGTCCTTGAATGAAAGGCTGAATTCTTAGCCAAGTGTATTGCACTCTGACTGTCACTATACAGCTTGCAATCTGCTTGCTTCTTACCCAACTCTTCCATAAAACCTTGCATCCACACCATCTCCTTGCATGCTTCTGTAGCCGCAACATATTCTGCTTCTGTTGTACTGATAGATACTATCTTTTGTAACTGAGAGACCCAACTGACTGCAGCACTACCCAGAGTAAAAACATAACCTGTAGTGTTTCTTCTAATGTTGATATCTCTTGCCAAATCTGAATCCACGTAGCCTTGTAACTTGATTTTCGATCCACCATAACACAGCCCTACGTCCTTAGTACCTACCAAGTACCTAAGGATTCACTTCACAGCTTCCCAATGTTCCTTCCCGGGGTTGTTCATGAACCTGCTAACAACTCCCACTGCTTGAGCAATGTCTGGCCTTGTGCTCACCATAGCATACATGAGACTCCCAATAGCTGACGCGTATGAGACTTTAGTCATGTAGTCCTGTTCCTCCTGCGTCTTTGCACCTTGCTCCTTAGATAGCTTGAAGTGGTTGGCTAATGGAGTGCTAATCGGCTTAGCACCTCCCATATTGAATCGATCAAGTACCTTGACTATGTACTCTGCCTGTGACAAAACTAATTTCTTGTTTTCCCTGTCACGCTTTATCCTCATGCCTAGGATTTGTTTTGCAGCTCCTAAATCGTTCATGGCAAATTCTCTAGACAATTGTCTTTTGAGATCTGAGATGTCCTTCATGCTTGAGCCAGCCACAAGCATATCATCAACGTACAGAAGAAGGATGATGTATGACGTATCAAACTTCTTCAAGTAACAACAGTGGTCTGCATGACATCTCCTAAAACCGTTTCCCGATATGAAACTATCGAACTTTTTGTACCACTGCCTCGGGGCCTGCTTTAGGCCATATAGACTCTTCTTCAGTCTGCACACCTTGTTCTCATTACCTGGTGCCACGTATCCTGTCGGCTGATGCATATATATCTCTTCTTCAAGGTCCCCATGAAGAAAGGCTGTCTTAACATCTAGCTATTCTAGATGTAAGTCCTCTGAAGCCACTATACTTAAGACCATGCGAATCGTAGACATTTTCACTACCGGTGAAAATATTTCAGTGAAATCGATACCTGCCTTTTGTTGAAACCCTTTCACAACCAATCTGGCTTGTACCGTTTCGATCCATCGTGCTCCTCCTTCAGTCTGTAAACTCACTTGTTATGAAGAGCTTTCTTACCCTTGGGTAGAGTGACTAGCTCCCATGTACGATTAGACTCAAGAGAGTCCATCTCATCATCCATGACCTGCTCCCACTTAACCCGTATATCTGACTGTACGCCTCTTCAAAAACACTCTAGCTCACCATTATCTGTCAGTAGTAGATAATGTAAGGAGGGTAAGTATCGGACCGTGGGTCTCCTCTCCCAAGTAGACCTCCTCACAACTGATGTATGCGGCTCTGCCTCATCCTGTGGCGCTGTAACACCTATGTCCGGTAACTCTTCCCAACTCTACGAATTCCTTTTTTTCAGCCTTTTTTCCTGCACACTATCCTTATGCATCACTTTTTCATTGAAGACTACGTCCTTGCTTCTGATGATTTTCCTGTTTTCTGCATCCTAGAACCTGTAGCCAAAATCATGTTGCCCGTAGCCTATAAACGTGCACCTCCTAGACTTTGCATCCAGCTTGTTTCTGTGCTCTGCGTCAATGTGAACATATGAAGTGCAACCTAACACTCTGAGATGTGCAAGGTTCACTTCCTTCTCAGTTCACGCTTCTTCTGGTAACCCACCATCCAATGGTGCTGAGGGACTTCTATTGATGAGATATGCGGTAGTATTCACAGTATCTGTCCAAAAGGTCTTGGGCAACCCTGCATGTAACCTCATGCTCCTAGCGCGCTCAAGGATGGTTCTGTTAATGCGCTCAGCCACACCATCTGCTGTGGTGTCCCTGGAATCGTTTTCTGATGTTTGATTCCATTTGCTGCACAATACTCCTCAAACTCTTTATCACAATACTCTCCCCCATTATCAGATCTGAGACACTTTACTGCTTTACTTGTCTCATTTTCTACCATAACTTTCCACTTCTTAAATATATCAAATACATCAGATTTGTGCTTTAAGAAATAAATCCACAGTTTCCTACTGGCATCATCAATAAAGGAAACAAAATAACGTGAGCCACCAAGAGACGATACCTGTGCCGGTCCCCACACATCAGTGTGTACAAGCTCCGACAAATGCGTCTTTGGAGCGCGTCCAGTCTTCTTGAAACTTACCCTTTTTTGCTTGCCATACACGCAGTCCTCGCAGAATTCCAAGTCAATAGACTTCAGCCCTGGTAGCTTCCCTTTTGATAATAGCACTTTCATCCCTTTCTCACTCATATGTCCCAGCCTCTGATGCCATAGCTGCCCATTCACTCCAGTTGATGTGACTGCGAGTGAACTATACGATCCTGAAGTCACGTACAAAGTGCCTTCCATTTTGCCTCGAGATATCACCAAAGCACCTTTTGTGATCTTCCAGGAATCACTGGTGAATGTCGTCACATAACCGGTATCGACCAACTGCCCACAGAGATCAAGTTACGTTTCAAACTCGGTACATGTCTGACATCCTTCAATTTCAAAGACGTTCCGTCTTTCTGATTACATGAACGTCCCCCTTCCAACGATACTGCACGGCTCATCATCACCCAGGTAGACTCTCCCAAAGTCACCTGACACATAATCATGCAGAACTTCCTTACACGAAGTAGCATTAAACGAAGCACCCGAGTCTATAACCCAAGACTCATTCCTTGCATCAAGAGACAAGATCAACGCCTCTGTGTCACTCTCCTCAGATAGATTCACTGAATCCTTCCCACCTTGAGAGCTTCCTTCTTGTTTCTTGAGCGCCCTGCGATCACGTTTCATATGCCCCTTCTTGCCGCAATGCCAACACCCGTCTTTGTCTTTCGGTCCTTTGAACTTATTCCTTGACTTAGAATGCCCGTGTTTATTGCCTCCTTTGTTCAGCGATCTTCTTCTTCCTTCAACGTTTAGAGCATTCACTGAATCCCCTGAAGTTCCTGATGCCTTCCTTCTAGATTCTTCGCTGAGAATTAGACCGGCCACATCATCAAATTTCAGCTTTGTCGATCCTGAAGAATTGCTCACAACAATCACCAAACCATCCCAACTGTCTGGCAAACTGGATAAGATCAATAACGCTCGTGACCTCATCCTCAAAAGCAATGCCAACGGATTCCAACTGGCTCGTGACTGTATTGAACTCGTTTAGATGTTCAGCCACGCTCCCACCATCTGACATCTTCATGTTGAATAGCTGTTTCATAAGATGAACCTTGTTGGATGCTGAGGGCTTTTCATACATGGTGGCTAGGGCTTCCATTAATTCTTTTGTCGTTTTTACCTTGGATATATTGAAGGCGACGCTCTTAGACAAAGAGAGTCGGATCGTTCCTAAAGCCTTCCTATCCAGTAAAAAAACCATCATCATCTGTCAACTTTCTGGTTTCTTCTCTTTTCTCCTAGAGGAATATAGAGGTCCTTCTGATACAGATAATCCTCCATCTGCATCTTCCAGAAGGCAAAGTTTGAACCATCAAACTTCTCAATTCTAGTTTTCCCATCTTCTGCCATCGCTCCCAATAGAACTAAACCAATAGCTCTGATACCAGTTGTTGCGCAGCACGCCAACAACGCAGTGAGCCTAGATCCAATCTAAGGCCTCACCCACAAACGATAGACAGGAAGAAATATAAACTAGAAATAGATCAAAGCAATCCAAAACAAACCACAAGACAAGATATACGTGGAAAAACCCCAAACTAGGGTAAAAAACCACGGATGCAAAATTCCACTATGAAGAGAAACGAAGATTACAAGGCAATATACTAACCTCTCCCTTGGAAGTACAGAGAAAATCCCTTGCCCACACCTCAGAATAATTTCCTAAATTCACCTTAACCTAGAATAGCCCTAGGGACCCCAATTTATAGTTTTGGCAACTTCCCTTTCCGCATCCAGTTGCGAAAGGACTTGCGACACGAAATCCGCGAAACTCCTTTCGCATCCCAGTTGCGAAAGGACTTGCGACACGAAATCCGCGCAACTCGACTGGTCGTGGGCGGCCCCAGATGTGGCTCCATTCTCAAC
>JAJHSJ010000417.1:0-47656 GCA_021015155.1 Magnolia officinalis
TTGAGGAGAGCTAGGAAAACTCAGAAGTGGGGTTTTTTTAATTGTGTAAACCCACAGACAAAGACACAATTGTAAAGGTTTTGGGTGAACATGTGAAAACCTATCTTGTGAGTGAACACTAATATCCCTGTGTGAGGATATTAGGAGTGGAGTAGCATTCTTTGTGGCTGTTGTTTAACAATTGGTGAACACACAGGCGAACCACTATAATCCCTTGTGTTGTGGTTGAATGATTTACATTTCTAATCTTTAATATTCATTTGTGGGATGTATGTGTGGTGGTAAATGTTGTAATCGTTTAATTCAAGCATTGTGGGAATTTTGTAATAATTTTAATTTACTTTCTGCTATTCCTTTATCTACTTGAATTTAAATTTCCTTTAAAGTTGTTCCAGCAAGGTTGCCCTGCCATTTTTATGTGTATGGCTGTCCCTAGAACAATACATTTGTGATTACACTTTATTTCAATTTGTGCTTAATTCTGTATTCCTCTTTGGTTTGAGATTTAATACAAAGATCTTTCTAAAAATAAGGTTGTCCTGCCATAAACTCTGGTTTTTGGTGAAAGGTTGTCCTTAGAATAACATTTGTATCAATCCCTCAAGATCAGATTTTTGAGGGTGTTTTACTTTCTTGTATTGTGATTTATTTTGGCTATCATATTGTTTTTTAATTCCGCTGTTATAACATTTATTTGGCATAGTCCTATTCACCCCCCCTCTAGGACATATAGCTAGGTCTTTTCAAGTGGTATCAAAGCCTAGTTGCTCGTTCTTATTGCTATTTATTTGGATTTATTTCCTGAGCTAACGATCTAAGCTATTTAAAATGATGTCAAATTTTGATAGCCTTTCTGTCACGAGGCCTCCACCATTTGATGGCTCTAACTATGCCTATTGGAAAGCTAGAATGAGAATCTTCCTAAAATCAATGGATGAGAGTGTGTGGCGAGCCACAGTAACTGAATGGAAAACTCCTACCATTGAAGTAACTGAATCCGACGGTTCAAAAACTATGTCTGTACCTGCTTATTATTATGGACCACTCTTCAGAAAAGTGAGTATAGTGCTAATGCTAAAGCACTAAATGCAATCACTTGCGCACTATCACCGGATGAGTTCAAAAGAATCATATCCTGTGATACTGCGAAACAAGCTTGGGATATACTAGAAATGACACACGAGGGTACATCAATTGTCAAAAGTCTAAAGTCCAACTTCTTACAACCAAATTTGAAGAAATTCATATGGAGGAAAATGAAATGTTTATGGACTTTTACACTAGACTAAATGACATTGTAAACTTAATGTGGGGTCTTGGCGATAAAATCCCAGAAAGTAAAGTGTGTGCAAAGATATTACGATCACTTCCTGAACGGTTCAATTCTAAAGTAACCGCGATCCAGGAACTTCGTGATACGGATAATATGAGGGTAGAGGAATTAGTTGGTTCTTTACAAACCTACGAGTTAAACTTTAAAGCTCCTAAAGGTAAATCGATTGCTCTAAAATCTTCTAAATGTAATTCAGATTCAGAAGATGATATGGCTCTTTTGGCTAAGAAATCTCTACAAGATTTTTAAAGCAAAAAAAAAAAGGTTGATTTCCAAAAATCAAACGATAAAAAGAAGTTTAGACCCAAATCTCGAAAATCTTTGAAAGATAGTCAATGTTACAACTGTCAAGAATATGGGCATTGGCAAATAGATGTCCCAAAAGGACAAACCCAAGAAGAAGAGTATGTTGGCTACATGGGATGAATCATCTGATTCTGAAACTTCTTCTGAATCAGAAGATTCTGAAACTGAGTTAGGAAATGAAGTTAAAGCACTTATGACTCTAGCCAAATTCACATTTTCAGATAATGACTCAACAAGTGAAGAAAATCTGAGTAGTGAATATGAAAATGAAGATGATCTTCAAGATGCTTACAATGCCCTATACAAAGAAAGTTGTAAAATTGCTGTCAAACTTAAACTTCAAAAAGAAAGTTTTCTAAACTCAAAGAATGTTTTGAATCACTTGTCTTAAAAAAATCACAATTTTAGATTGTTTTGAAAAACAAAATGCGATTTGGAATTCAAAAATTCTTTAATTGTTGATTTGAAATCTGAGATTGAAAATCTCAAAAGGAAGTATCTTCTCTTCTGAGTCAAAAGGACACATGGAAATATGCCCAAGGTGATCCAAAGTTAGAAAAACTCTTATCCGGATCAAGAAAATGTGGCGATCTATCCGGGCTGGGCTATGATAAAAATTTATCTCCTAAACAAAAGTATACTCCTCCTATGTTTGTGAAAGGAGAGTCCTCAAACTCAAAAGGAAAAAATACTTATCAAGGTTTTTCTAAAAATCCAAAACTCTTCAAAAATCTGGAAGCAGTCATGTCAACTTTAATCAGAAACGAAATCCACTAGCTGAAAAGATAGTAGATTTACTCAAGGAGCTCCTAAAATCTAACTAACTCTATAGGTATTCTTATAACTATAAACAAAAGAAGACCAACTATGTTCCTAAACCCAAAACAGTTATGAAATGGGTTCCAAAAGTCACCTGCTTGGTTGCTCACATTGCTTTCAAAGCAACAAGTCATTCAAAGTGGTACCTAGACAGTGGATGCTCTAGGCATATGACAGGTGACAAAGTTTATTCACGGATCTAAAAGATATGACTGATGGTTCAGTCACATTTGGTGATGGTAGCAACTGCAAGATTATAGGCAAGGTACGGTTCAACTTTTTAATCTTCCTGTATTTAAAAATGTTTTATATGTTGAAGGCCTAAAACATAACTTACTTAGCATATCTCAGATATGTGATAATAACCATAGTGTTCGGTCCCTAATCAAAGCTGTGAGATACTAAATAATAAGGGTTCTGTAATATTAACTGGATGTAGAACGTCTGAAATTGCTATATTATTAGCGAATCCAGCTCATCTAATCAAACATGTTACATGGTTCATACAGACGAGACTGATTTATGGCACAAGCGTCTTGGACATGTTCATTATCGAAATTTATATAGATTGAGCAATCAAGAACTTATAAGAGGTTTACCCAAACTTCAAAAATTAGATAAAATATGTGGTGAATGCCAGATAGGCAAACAAACAAGGAACTCACACAAAAAGGTGAATTCAAATACCACATCAAAACCACTCGAACTTCTTCACATGGATCTAATTGGACCTACTAGAACGGAAAGTCGTGGTGGTAAAAAGTATATTCTGGTAATAGTTGATGATTTTACCAGATACACTTGGGTAGTCTTCTTAAGGGATAAATCTGAAACCCTTGAAGAAGTAAGAAAAGTTCTCAAAAGGATTCAAACTGAAAAATCTTCTCAAATCAGTAAGATTCGTAGTGATCATGGATCTGAATTTGAGAATAGCAATTTTGAGAAGTTCTGTACCGACCAAGGAATATTACATGAATTCTCAGCTCCCAAAACTCCACAACAAAATGGAATTGTGGAAAGAAAGAATAGGGTGCTTCAAGAAATGGCTAATGTCATGTTGAATAGCATGAAGCTCTCTAAAAATCTTTGGGCTGAAGCTGTAAATACAGCTTGCTATATTATTACCGAGTTTATACTAGCAAAGATAATAATAAAACGGCTTACGAATTATGGTTCAACAAAAAGCCTACTGTCAAATACTTTCGAGTTTTTGGCAGCAAATGCTATATTTTACGTGATCGTGAAAATTTGGAAAAATTCGATACAAAGAGTGATGAAGGGATTTTTCTAGGATATTCCTTAAACAGTCGTGCTTATAGGGTTCTGAACAAAGGACTGGTGTGATTCAAGAATCCATCAATGTTGTCATTGATGATCACTTAAATAAGCCAATCTCTAATTCAGATAATGATGAAGTTCTAATCATTGATAAACCCGATACTTCATCAATCAGAATCAGACTGAATTGAGGACTGTTAAAGATCATCCAACCACTCAAATTCTTGGAAACCCTCTCACTGGTGTTCGCACCCGTAGACAACTTGAGGATTTATGTAATTATGTATGTTTTACATCCCAAATAGAACCATCCAATGTAAAAGAAGCTCTTGCTGATGAGAACTGGATTGTTGCAATGCAAGAAGAACTTAATCAATTTGTAAGAAATGATGTTTGGTATCTCGTACCAAGACTTAAAGACAAACACATCATTGGAACCAAATGGATTTTCAAAAATAAGTCGGACGAAAGTGGAAATATAATTAGAAACAAGGCTAGACTAGTGGTACAAGGTTATACTCAAATAGAAGGAATTGATTTTGATGAAACTTTTGCACCAGTAGCACGTCTTGAATCTATCAGGCTATTTATATCCATTGCATGTTTTAGAAAGATAAAAATATATCAAATGGATGTGAAAAGTGCTTTTCTAAATGGCGTTTTACATGAAGAAGTATATGTTGAACAACCAATGGTTTTGAAGATCCCAAAAATACTGATCATGTGTATCGGCTTAAAAAGGCACTTTATGGATTAAAACAAGCACCTAGGGCATGGTATGAGAAACTAACAAAATTTCTTTTAAGTCACAATTTTCAAATGGGATCTGTTGATAAAACTCTATTTGTTAAAAAACATAATGATCATATCTTAATAGTACAGATTTATGTTGATGATATCATCTATGGATCAACTTGTACTAACTTGACTATTGAGTTTGCAGACTTGATGAAATCACAGTTTGAAATGAGCATGGTTGGGGAATTAACTTATTTTCTTGGTTTGCAAGTTAAGCAGCAACCTGAAGGAATATTCATCTCTCAATCTAAGTATGCCTTGAATCTAATCAAGAGATTTGGATTTGAGAATGACAAGAATTTCGATACTCCTATGAGTACTACACCTGAAACTCTCAAAAGACTATAATGGTAAAATATTGATTCAAAACTTTATCGGAGTATGATTGGTAGTTTGTTATATTTAACTGCTAGTAGACCTGATATTTCTTTAAGTGTTGGTATTTGCGCAAGATTTCAATCTGATCCAAAAGAATCTCACTTGATTGCTGTTAAGCGGATTATTAGATATGTTGCAAGTACTATAAATCTTGGTCTCTGGTATCCTCATGAGACTAGTGTCCAACTTGTTGGGTACTCAGATGCTGATTGGGCTGGTAATCTAGATGATAGAAAATCAACCAGTGGTGGTTGCTTTTACATTGAAAATTGTTTAGTTTCTTGGTTTAGTAAGAAACAAAATTCTATATCACTTTCAACAGCTGAAGCTGAGTATATCGCAGCTGGTAATGCATGTACACAGCTTGTTTGGATGCAACGAATGCTAAGTGATTATGGAATTAAACAGGATTCTATGTTTTGCATTGTGATAATTCCAGTGCAATAAATATTTCAAAAAATCCTATTCAGCATTCTCGTACTAAGCACATTGACATTAGATTTCATTATATTAGGGAATTGGTAGAAGAAAAAGTTATATCTCTGGAATATATTCCTACTGAAGATCAGAGAGCTGATATTTTCACAAAACCTCTTGATAAAATTAGGTTTAATAAGATGAAATTTGATCTTGGCATGTGTATTTCAAAATGATTATTTATGCCTACATGTATCATAGTGTATATATTTGCTAGGTTTAATTCCATTTTCTTTAAAAATTGCAAGAAATATGTTTTTCTGGACTTCCTTCGACCTGTCGTGAGTATACTCGACCAGTCGACCTACGACCAGTCGTAGATCTTGGAAATCACTTAAATTTGGAGATTTTTGCTTTCTTCCTCATTTCTTTTTTTCTCTAAGGAGCTGAGCTTCGACTTGTCGAACCCACCATTCTGGTTCTTCAAGGTTAGTGTTCCATTTACGTTTTTCTTGCAAATCAGTGTCTAGATTGCTCTCTTTTCTAACTTGAAGCTTTCTATTTAGGATTTCATTGAGATTTGGGGATTTGATTTTGAAAAATCTGTTTTGAGTAAACCCATTTCTCAATCCTTTGCATTTTCTTTTTATTCCTTATTATTATTGCTGCATATGGCTTCTAGAGGTAGAAAATCTACTTCCCGTGGTCCTTCTTCTTCCTCCAGATTGACCAAACGTCATCTTCTTGAGCCTACTAATGATTCTTCTTATGTTATAGACCTTAGAGCTCGTAATGTTATTGTTGAACATCCTGTTGATATTAACCATATTGCACCTTTTGATATCCTTCCTTTGCTTGAAGCTGTAGGTTGGGTTAACTTATTGCATTGGGGTGGGCCTGCATACCGGTCCATTGCTCAATCCATGTTTACATGTATTAGTGACTTCTCACTGGATAATTTAACTTTTAAAATATCTACTAGTGAAGGGCCATTTGAAATTGATCGTCATTTAATTTCAGCCCTTATGGATATTCCCGTGAATGATGAGGGTATTCCTATCCATAACTTAACTGATAAACCCTCAATGTCTGAAAACGGATGCTCACTAGAGACTTGTGCAACATGGATGTTCAATGGACACAAAAGGGAATGCGCTTCCCGCAAGGTATTTGTTACCCAAACAGAGTACTCCACAGAATCTTTGTGTCTAATCTGTATCCTCGGTCAGGTAATAAAACTGACTTGACCTCATTTATGGTACGTATTATTCATGCTATTTCCAGTGGTACTCAGATTTGCCTGCCATCCTTAATCTGTCATTTCCTTCTTCAGTTTAGACTCCATCCTGGTCATAGTGACATCCCTTTTGGTTATTTAATGACTGTATTAGCTACACATATGTTGGTCGATATGCCAGTTAATGAGGCACCTATCCATCATCTGATTTTCAACAACTCTAATCTCAATAAGATGAAGCTGGAATTACTTCCTGAACAAGGTGGTAATGGTGGTGGTGCTGGTCATGAAGAAGCGGGGGATGACATTAATATGGATGATATCTTTGAGGAACTGGATTCTGATTCAACAAATGATCCAGATTTTGTACCATCTGATTTTGATGCACGTCTGAGTGCATTGGAGGGTAAAGTTGAAAATTTGAATGAAAAGATAGAAAACATGTCTGTTGCTCATGATTCTCAATTCAAGTACATGCGGAAATATCTTCGGCGATTAAACAAAGGCATGCACCAACTTGATCCCTCTATTCCTGCTCCGTCTTCTAGTTCTAATTCTGACTAGTCTATATGGGATTTTCTGGTTTGTAATAACTTTAAATCTTAGCTTTGAGTCATCCGATTAGGAATTGGATACTATTTTTCTTTTCTGCTGAATATTTTTTTTGCTATTATCTCATATCTCATCTTATTTCCTCTCATATATCCCTTTATATGTTATTTTATTTGTCATATTGTGACAAAAAGGGGGAGAATGGTTATGTTACTTAGGGGGAGTATGTTTGAATGGTTTAAGAATGGTTTAATGTTAGATATGGATTTAATTTGCAGGAAACTAATGTTAGATATGGATTTAATTTGCAGGTAAGCAGAGTTGATGTCAACTGGTTTATATTTTCTCTCTAACTCACCGGTGATTCTACTTTTATCTTGGTTATATCTTGTTATGTGTTTTGTCACTAATTTGATAAAGGGGGAGATTGTAAGTGCTATAGTTTATATCCCTGTATGTTGTCAAATTAGTGGTGACAAAAACACTGTTATATAAATTGCATTAGTGAAGCTCTTTCTAAAGATCAACATTCATAAACAAGCAAAGCTCACAACAAGCAAAGATTACAAGTACAAAGATCAACCTTGACTTCAAGTATTGCTCTTAAGACAAGACTCAAGAATACAAGACTTCAAGAAGAGTACAAAGTAGTTCGTATAGAACTCAAGTCACTTTCGAGGTTGAGCTACATCAAGACTTCAAGGCTTAAACTTCTAGGTCACTTGTTCCTAATGTTTTCAATGTCCTTACTTCTTGATTGGGGTTTGAATGACCATAGGTTGACCTTAGAAGTAGGCCATTTTGGATACATAAGTCATATGTATATGACACTTGTGTTTGGGCAGTTCGGGGACTTGTCCTAGGCTTTCTTCGACTAGTCCTAGCTTTGCTTCGACCAGTCGAAGGAAACAGTGTCGACTGCTTCTACAACCGGTCGTAAATCTTCAATTCAAAGTCCGGCGATAATTTACAAGGTCTTCGACCAGTCGAAGGAGACCTTCGACCAGTCGTAGAACGGTCAAAGCTTATCGCGCCTGATTTTTTTCAAATCTGTATTTCTTCTCTTCGACTAGTCGAAGAGCTCCTTAGACCAGTCGAAGATGCGATCTGCTCACTTATAATAAAGCACGGAACTCAGAAGAATATATGCAATCAATTAATCCATTCAAGCCAATCTTTTCAAACTTCTGAGAAGTAATTTTGTGCTCCATCTAAGCTAAGTGTGCTTTTTTATACTATTATACTCTCTTTCTTAGCTTAATTTAATGATTTTGTTTCTTCTATTCATAATTCACTGTTTATATTTGCTATTATTGTTTTCCAATCTAATTTGATAAGAGGAATTGTTATTCCCTTTCTTTGGAATCAAATCAATTAAGACAAGCCCTATTTGGTCTAATTTAAATTTATTAGAACTAGAAACATTGTAATTGAGTACTGGACATTGAACTTGAACATTCAATCATTTACTCTGATTTGGTTCTACCGGGCTGCTACACGAAGGAGTTAATCAGGTATTTTACGTTTAATTGTAAAATTCTTTCTGTTTTGGTTTCTTTCAAGATTTGCCAGAAAAATCTTGTTGTATTGGTTATCTGAGGAGAGCTAGGAAAACTCAGAAGTGGGGTTTTTTTATTGTGTAAGCCCACAGACGAAGACACAATTGTAAAGGTTTTGGGTGAACCTGTGAAAACCTATTTTGTGAGTGAACGCTAATATCCCCTGTGTGAGGATATTAGGAGTGGAGTAGCATTCTGTGTGGCTGTTGTTTAACAGTTGGTGAACACACAGGCGAACCACTATAATCCCTTGTGTTGTGGTTGAATGATTTACATTTCTAATCTTCATATTCATTTGTGGGATGTATGTATGGTGGTAAATGTTGTAATCATTTAATTCAAGCATTGTGGGAATTTTGTAATGATTTAGAATTTACTTTCTGCTATTTCTTTATCTACTTGAATTTAAATTCCTTTAAAGTTATTCCAAGCAAGGTTGCCCTGCCATTTTTATGGTGTATGGCTGTCCCTAGAACAATACATTTGTGATTACACTTTATTTCAATTTGTGCTTAATTCTGTATTCCTCTTTAGTTTGAGATTTGATACAAAGATCTTTCTAGAAATAAGGTTGTCCTACCATAAACTCTGGTTTTTGGTGAAAGGTTGTCTTTAGAATAACATTTGTATCAATCCCTCAAGATCAGATTTTTGAGGTTGTTTTACTTTCCTGCATTATGATTTATTTTGGCTATCATATTATTTTTTAATTCCGCTGTTATAACATTTATTTGGCATAGTCGTATTCACCTCCCCTCTAGGACATTTAGCTAGGCCTTTTCAGGTAGCCTAAACGTCCTCACACTTACGGTTTCTAGGTCATAATTTTGTCTAAGTGTGGTTTTGAGAGAGTTCCCTAAGGTTCCTCATCACTAGGTCTCAAACCCCTCTTTATGTCAGTGTGTTCATTATGGTTAGTTACCAACCCGCAGTCCATTTTAATCGCAAACTCATGCTTCAATACCAACCTGTAACACCACAAATTTCAGGGATCAGGCACACACTCAGTACCCGATATCCCGGGTGTCACTCGTGCCCGTGGGCATCAAGTCCTCCGACATTTATATGGTTAACAGGGTATTCAAGCAATCGTAGAGATAAACTAAACATTGTGACGCATTCCAAGATAGACATAAATGTAATAAAGAGACAACTAAATGCGCAAAGTACATCCATCAGAGTACAGTCCACAGCTAGGTACATATATACAGTTCCAAAAAATATACAAAATGTGTCGGCCCTAAAATCTCGTTAGTGTCCCATAGATGTCCTACATCGGCACATCCAACAATTGAAAGTAAGATAACTCCTCCTCTAGGTCCATGTGCACCTCCTTTACAATGTCGGACTCCATGGTACTTGCATCTATAATAGAGTCTGGTTGGTGTTTTAATACATCACTAGGTAATGATAAAGTAACTTAAACACCCCATTCTTAAATACTCTTATTAATGAACATGCACGTTGTCATGAGATGATGCATGCCCTCACAATCCAACACTCCCTCATAAGTAATTCTGAAGACACATTCACAATTGCCAACACTCTCTCATCATGCGACCATAACGCTCAAGTCACCACAACCTAAACTAATGCAATGCAATGAATGTTTATGTTAACCGAGTAATTAATTAAGTCCATTCATCTAGTGAAATTGAGGTAGCTGGAACACCTCCATTTAATCAATGGCCTTATCTAAATCACTAGGCCTGGGTGGTCTTAGCAGCCCCATGCCCATGATCCTTGATCCGCCTGGGTTCGTCACACCCAGTTGAACACATATGATAGGCAATATTATGAATAGAATCGCTCGCGATCACTATGGGGAGGCTTGTCACCCCAACGTAGGCTAACAACATGGGCACGGTGTCCCATACCACCATGCATGGCTCCCAAGACTCAGGGATCGCATCACTAATGGTTATTAGTAGGCCTCTCAATGGTATGTGGTGCTTCAGATTTAGGGAGGCATGATAGTACATAGTGGACATACATGATTGGTCATTTATTAGGCTACTTCGGTTTACTCATGTGAACCTTGTTGTAATCGGCATTGGGTGCAAGCATCCCGTGTAGTCTAACTAATGTCAGTTCTACATGTTCGGCCGAGGTCAATCGGACTTAGTCAGGGCCACCCTCGTATTTCCATGGTTTTTTGACCAACCCAACTACCCAATTAGTCCCAATCAATCGATAATACTAATAAATTAACCACTGTGACTACAGGGAGGAATATAAACAGTGAATCAAAAAATTTCACTTAGTTGAGCATTTTATCGAACATGCAAGCAATATCATGAGTAGGATAACAATTCACGAAAGGTGAAACAAGTTAAGTGCATACACATATGAGCAAGAAGGAGCATGAGTAATAAATTAGAAAATACTACTAATTATAGGATCCATTCAAGCATGCAAGTTTCATTACATAAAATAGCAACTCATGGAGAGTAAATTGGATCACATGAGTACACACAAGTTAGCATGTGTTCATTCATTCACAACACAAATCATTAATTATGATACGAGATTTAATAAACGACAACCTAGGGTTAATGGTCCGCACCTTAGGCTGGTTCATAGAATTTGGACTCATTCCTAGTGCTAGGGCTCTGTTGGTGGGTTGGTGGGATTACTGTTGCCTTATACTAATATGATTAGCTTGTTAGGATTCATGCATTCAAATTTCAAAACTCAAACCTCAAAAAGGGGATTTGTCAATTACCACCATTGGTCGTCAGGATAACTCAGTCGATGTAGTGTAGTCACGGCTACATTGCCGACTAGTAGGGACAGGGTGAATCCTCCAATCAACCCTCTCCTACACTTTAAAAGGACAAGTTATAGATGTCCTAGAGGGGGTGGGTGAATAGGACTATGCCAAATATTTTGATATAATGTGGAATAATAAAACAATAATACTTAATTACTTATAGTATTGAATTCTTGATATCAAATAGTTCGTAGGACAACCTTCACCTAAAAGATTTAGGCAGGACAACCTTATTTCACGACATCTTTGAAATCAAAATATCAAATTTAGCAAGAGAAAATTAATCACAAGATAAGCATATAAATAATAAAAATATTCACTACAATGTACAAAGGAATTATAGTGGTTCGGTTTTTAAACTCACACCTGCTCCACTCCCAAAATTACTACTCTCGTAATTTTGGCTTTCAATATTTCAAGGTTTTCCTAAGGTCACCTTAACAACCTGATACCGTTCTTGCGATTTTCACGAGTTATCACAACAAAACCCACTTTGTGATTTTTCATGGGATCACCACAAACAAACCCGTTGAGATTTCTGATTTATCTCAAAAAAACCCAAAATGAAATAAAGTAAATAAAATACTTATCTTCGATTGGCGAGTTGAAGATATGACTGTAGCTTGGTTGTAACGATCTTCTACTTAGGATATTGATGAAGTCGTGTATGAGTTTAACCCAAAAGAATATATGGATGTATCTAGTATTCAATAAAACAAAAACCCTAGGTGCTATAAATTTTGTTCTCTATATCTCAAGTAGAGTTTGTATCACTCTATTAAAAATAGTTAAAGCAACTTGAGAAATAGAATAAAATAAGCTTAAACAGAAGATTAGAATTATTGCTCAAAAGCTTAAGAGGAGCCTAACTTTCTCTCTTGAATAGAAGGATTTTCTCATTAATTTTCGTTGTAGGAATGAATGAGAGAAGGCCTCTATTTATAGCTAAAGGAATTGAAAATTCGGCTGACCCGATTTTAGGTTTGGCTGGCCGAATTCCAATGGATTTTTGGATTTCATTGGATAAGATCTTTCAAAAATTCGAAGGCCCAAGCCCAGATTTGGCTAGCCAAACATCTAGTTTGGTTGGCCTACCATAGGGTTCAGCTGTCCCAATTTGTCTGAAATCTGAAATCTTGCATTGTTGGAAACTTGATCAAACATATTCGGGGTTGGCTGATCGATCATGTTCGGCTGGTCGAACCCAAGGTCGGGCTGAACGAACATGCTGTGGAAAATCTTGTTCAATCCGTAAACTTACATGAATCATGTAGGGTTAACAGAAGGCTATTAGGTTGGCTGAACCAGATGTTAGGCGGGCCTAACTTGAGTGTATTTTAAAATAAAAGAAGATCATTAAGACGCTATGAAAAATAGTCTTAACCTAAGGTCAATCTAAGATTATACCACCGGAGTGTTCCGATCTTTGAACCATGTACTTTCATACCTTGAGATGTTGAGTCTTCCCTGAGACTCTTGATCGAGTCGATAACATATCTTCACGATTTGTCGAAGTGTATCTTCATGAGAGCTTGTGATCTTTTCAGGACTACGAAATTTGACAAATTTGATTGTGCTTGAGTAGAAGTACTTACAATCTCCCCCTTTGTTAAATTTGTGACAATACACACTCATATGATCATACAACTCATCACAACTTATTACAACATCTCAATAACTTATCATATACATATGATCAAAGATTCAAAGGAACATTTGTGCACCACCAGAGATATCTTGGATCTTGATTCTCTCCCTTAGAGCATGCATATGAAAACTCTCCCTGAGCACTTAGTCACATATATCACATACAACAAAAATATATATACAATTCCATAAAATTTATGCATGCACGTGTAGGTGCTCATATGTGTATTCAATATGAGAGAGTTGTGCTGCTCATGTTCATATCCACATGTTATCGATAGCTTTTCTCCCCCTTTTTGTTAGAAGTTGACAAAGGAAGAAACAAAAAAAAAAATAAAAAAAAAATGAAGTATTTAACCAGATAATCAAGGATAGGAGCATACAACATAAGGATAGAAACTCATTTTAAACATTAGATATCAAATCATCCAAAATGTATGCAAGGGAAAAGTTATCAAATAGTGCAAGTAATCCAAAAAGAGAATTATAGTTATTATAGACCATAATAAAAGATTATCAATGAGAGTTAGAAGAGGACAGTGCAGGCATATCAGGATCATTAATCTTCAGACTCCAACTAAATCGATGAAAGTACTTTTTCATGTACTTCATTTGGTGTTTTTAGTCTGAAGTAATGATACCTGTGAAACATGCAAAGCATCCACCTTCTTCTCTAAATTCTCCAATATTTTAGAGAATTGGAAAGGCTGGAAGTTTGAATCATTTGTGTCGGCAGAATCTTCCAGGTCAGCAAAAATATTGTCCATGTTGACATCTCATTCAAGAACTTCTTCCTGATCACCTTGCTGCTTAGGTCTCAATTCAAGTTTCATCATGTTTAAGTTTACATTGCCAAATGGAAGCTCGGATTGGTGCTTCAATTGCAGGAATTTAGACATTGAACCATAAAGCAAGGGAAGTAATAAGGAATGTAAATGGAATAGACCCATGACGAGGATGGAGACGATACTGAATAATCAAATACGTTATCAATGATGGAAGACAAATGTGAATACCGGATACAACGGAGTGCATAATGCCTATCATGTAGGGAGTAAGATCAGTCTTATTCCCTCCCCTAGGATAGACATTAGAAGTGAAGATGCGGTGAAGAACACAGTATTCTGGAAGTAAATTATAAGTGGGGAGAGAGTTACCGGTACGCCATTGTGCATCAAAGCCACATAACACCCTGGTAATGGTATTTCTTTCTAAAGGATACATATCTTCAAAAAGAGTCAGAATAGGAATTCCATCTGCAACCATATCAATGCCTATAACAGACGATATGATGGATGATGTAATGGTGACAGTATCTTTTAAAAATTAAATAGAGAATGTTACTACTTCGAAAGAACTCCATTAATGGATGCGTATATCCCTTGAGCAATTGACCAGAGAGAATTTCAAGAAGACCAAATCTAGCAAAGTGGTTAACATTAACAGAACGCTCAATGATAATACTCCGAGTACGAAAATCCCGTACATTCTTCCGGTCATCCTCCGGTGTACGAATGGTGCGCACAACCTGAGTGGCGGAGCGGGATGAAGAACTAGATTGAAGACAACGAATGGTATGCTTAATCCGATGTTTCATGGAAGAAATGACTAAAGAGTATCAATAAATCACAAAGAACTAGATGGGTTTGTCTAGATCAGATGTTTGAACAAAACTTTAATGACCTAAATTTTGAGGGTTGAGCAAGGCTCAACTCCCGAGATTCTGAACATCACTTATGTCATGTGGAAGATAGTTTACTGATTTCTTCCATGTTGATTGATTAAGCATGCATAGAATTTTACTAAACGGCGTACAAAACTCCGGATTTAATGAAGTTAAGCTAGTGCGTAAATCCAAGACATCTCTACGTAAATGTGTACACATTCCACAAAATTCCTTTTAGAGTATGAGTCTGCAACTGGGTTCAATATATACATGTATAAGTCTAAAATAAACAAAATATGGTAATGTAAATGTGTTCAACTAAGTCCAGATGCCCAGCGTTCCCTGCGTAACAGTACGTGGCTTACATCGACCTGCCGGAGAGTTGGAAGT
Organism: Magnolia officinalis; assembly: GCA_021015155.1. Taxonomy (NCBI): domain Eukaryota; kingdom Viridiplantae; phylum Streptophyta; class Magnoliopsida; order Magnoliales; family Magnoliaceae; genus Magnolia; species Magnolia officinalis. The sequence continues at coordinate 15,154 of JAJHSJ010000417.1, forward strand.
AGGAGAATTCCTCCTCCTCATCCAAGAAGTCCTGTTCCACTACATCGATGTTGTTTGCACCTGCATCTACATCAGTGTCTAGTTGGTGTTTTAAAACACCGTCCGTGAGTGATCAACTCAGTGGTTCTATAAGGCAAAAGTTATACATGTTATCAAGTCAATCAAAGCAGTAATGATAAGGCAATCATAAACAATCACTTCCTAACTATTCTCTTTAATGCAGGAATGGAGTGTAAGTAATGATGCATGCCCTCACCCATCAACGCTCCCTCGACACGTGACTCCGACTGCCTGTTTCGCATATGACAACACTTCCTTAAATGTGCAACTCAAACGCTTTTTTTCCACATTCTAACTAATGTAGTGTAATGCATGGTCATGTTAACCAAGTGATTAATTATGCTCATTCATACAGTAAGTTTGGGAAGCTAGGGTACCTCCCTTTTTAATATGGAACCAAATCGAACATTAGGCATCGGACAACCGCAGTGGTCATACTCCTATGTTCTGGATCCATCTAAGTTCGTCACTCCTAGATAAACACATATGATAGGCAAGCTACAAGGAGTGGTGCTCGCGGACACTACGAGGAGGCTCGTCACCCCAACGTAAGCCGACAACACGAACACGGTGTCCCATACCACCATGCCCGGCTCACGAGTCTTAAGGATCATGGTACCACGGTTGAAAGTGGATCTTTACATTGGTGAGGGGTACCTTAGATTCAAACAGTCGTGACCAAACATGGTGAACACACAATTGGTCAACCGTTTTGTTAGGTAAACTCGATTGGTACAGGCGTATGCCATCCTAATCGACATGGAGCGCATAAGCGCCCCTTGTGGCCTAACTACTGTCGGCTGTCGACGTACGACTCGTATCTCTCGGGTTTACCCAAGATGGCAGATTAGTTCGGCCACCCCAAACATGGGCGTTTACCGATTCCCTGGATATGATTGTAACCTCATTCTTATCCACATGCTACAAACACCCACATGTAATTCATATCAGTATTTGACAAGCCATCCTAGTGAGTTTCTCATTTGGGCATTTCATCAAACACATAGTCCATGTTAACTACAACTCGTACTTTATCAATTAGTTACATAGAGAAAAATATACGTATGCATAAGACAATAAAGAATCCTACCTTAATACTCATAGTACGTACAAATCATCAACGATTTCTCATTTAGACAATTTATCAAACACATAGACTACATTAGTTACAACATATGTTTTATCAATTCATTACACAGAGAAGTTTATATGCGTATGACAACGATGAATCTTAAATTAACAATCATGGCAAGCACTAGTCATTTTCTATTTCTCATTTAGACATTTCATCAAATACATAGGTTATATCATTTACTTATTACAATTCATAGGTGTATCTCATATCGAAATCAACATGTTTAAGGCAATACAGTAGCAATCACAACATGCATAAATCATTAGCTGTAATGAAAGCATTGATAAACCATAACGTAAGCGTTTATAGTCTGCACCTTTTGGTAACACACCCGATTCAGACTCGGTCCTAGGATTACATTTCCAAAAATGTAATGTCAGGTACCTAAATGATTAAAAGGGGTAGCCAGGTTAGAGAAGAGCCATCCGGGAGATCTACATCACTATTAGGGTTGGTATTCCTTACCCTAAGTTGTAGCTGGAAGAGTTTTGGGTAGCGAAAAGTAGCAGTGTTTAGGCACGTGGATCCATGGGAGAAGATTTCCCACAGTTGTAGCGATCTCCCAAACTTCCTCTTCTCTATTTTCTATTTTCTCTTCTCTCTCTCTCTCTCTCTCTCTCTCTCTAGGGTTTATGAAATTCGTATATGGGAGAGAGGGGGTGAGTTGGGAGCAATTTATAGCCCCATATGGGGTGCAAATGGCCCCAGGGCCACCTTATACTACGTTTATAGCCTGTGGGTGGCTGTTTCTGACGAATAGGGCTCTTAGGGAGGCCCACCACTACGCCAAAATAGCGAAAAAAGGACGGTCCAAAACCGTCTCAAATGACCAAAAAGGACGGTCATGGACCGTCGCACAGGCAGTCAAATTTTGACGTGTCCTATTACTTAAAGGACGGTTGAAAGCCGTCATTCTTATTGACGGAAAAAAGACGGCCATGGACCGTCCTTTTAAAGGACGGTCATGGACCGTCCTTAAAATGGACTGTCATGGACCGTCTCTTATAAGCCCAAAAAGGACGGCCATGGACCGTCCTTTAAAAGGACTGTCATGGACCGTCCTTAAAAAGGACTGTCATAGACGGTCTCTTATGAGCCTTCAAAGGACGGCCATAGACCGTCCTTTAAACGGACGGTCATGGACCGTCTCGTATGAGCCTTCAAAGGACGACCATAGACTGTCCTTTAAATGGACGGTCATGGACCGTCCTTAAAAAGGACTGTCATAGACCGTCTCTTATGAGCCTTCAAAGGACGGTCATAGACCGTCCTTTATGACAATTAAAGGACATTTTCAAATTTAACCTGTTAGAGTATTCTTCCTGATATACACTGCTATACAATATATTTCATCACATTCACATTCACATCCATCTAAACCCAAACTACGTAAATCCATCCAAACATAAACTACATCCATCTAAACAAATCTTATCCACATTACATTCATTCACGCATAAAACATATAAATTTAGGTTAGGTTATAAGCTATAGGTTTAGGTTTAGGAAATCGGGTTCGGGTTCGGGATCGGTTTTAGGTTTGGGTTTTTAAGTTTAGGTTTAGGTTTAGGTTTAGGTTAGGGAGTTGAGATTAGGATTAGGTGTAGGTGTAGGTTTAGGGATTTGAGAATAGGTTAAGGTTTAGGTTTACGAATTCGGGTTCAGGTTCGGGATTGGGTTTAGGTTTAGGTTTTCAAGTTTAGGTTTAGGTTTAGGTTTAGGTTAGGATTAGGTGTCGGTTTAGGTTTAGGAAATCGGGTTCGGGTTCGGGTTCAGGATCGGGTTTAGGTTTGGGTTTTCAAGTTTAGGTTTAGGTTTAGGTTTGGGAGTTTAGATTAGGATTAGGTGTAGGTGTAGGTTTAGGAATTTGAGAATAGGTTTAGGTTTAGGTTAAGGTTTAGGTTATAAGCTATAGGTTTAGGGAATTGAGAATAGGTTAAGGTTTAGGTTTAGGAAATCGGGTTCGGGATTGGGTTTAGGTTTGGGTTTTCAAGTTTAGGTCTAGGTTTAGGTTAAGGAGTTGAGATTAGGATTAGGTGTAGGTGTAGGTTTAGGGATTTGAGAATATATTTAGGTTATAGGTTCGGGTTCAGGTTTAGGTTTAGGTTTAGGTTAAGGTTTAGGTTTAGGGAATTGAGAATAGGTTAAGGTTTAGGTTTAGGAAATCGGGTTCGAGTTCGAGATCGGGTTTAGGTTTGGGTTTTCAAGTTTAGGTTTAGGTTTAGGTTAGGGAGTTTAGATTAGAATTAGGTGTAGGTTTAGGTTTAGGGATTTGAGAATAGGTTAAGGTTTAGGTTTAAGAAATCGGGTTCAGGTTCGGGATCGGGTTTTAGGTTTGGTTTTCAAGTTTAGGTTTAGGTTTAAGTTAGGGAGTTTATATTAGGATTAGGTGTAGGTTTAGGTTGAGGGATTTGAGAATAGGTTAAGGTTTAGGTTTAAGAAATCGGGTTCGAGATCGGGATCGGGTTTAGGTTTGGGTTTTCAAGTTTAGGTTTAGGTTTATGTTAGGGAGTTTAGATTTGGATTAAGTGTAGGTGTAGGTTTAGGAACTTGAGAATAGGTTAAGGTTTAGATTTAGGTTATAAGCTATAGATTTAGGGAATTGAGAATAGGTTAAGGTTTAGGTTTAGAAAATCGGGTTCGGGATCGGGTTTAGGCGAACCCGGGTTTAGGTTTGGGTTTTCAAGTTTAGGTTTAGGTTTAGGTGAGGGAGTTGAGATTAGGATTAGGTGTAGGTGTAGGTTTAGGGATTTAAGAATATATTTAGGTTTTAGTTTTAGGTTATAGGTAATAGGTTCAGCTTTAGGTTAAGGTTAAGGTTAAGGTTAAGGTTTAGGTTTAGGTTATAAGCTATAGGTTTAGGGAATTGAGAATAGGTTAAGGTTTAGGTTTAGGAAATCGGGTTCGGGTTCGGGATCGGGTTTAGGTTTGGGTTTTCAAGTTTAAGTTTAGGTTTAGGTTAGGGAGTTGAGATTAGGATTAGGTGTAGGTTTAGGTTTAGGGATTTGAAAATAGGTTAAGGTTTAGGTTTAAGAATTCAGGTTCGGGTTCGGGATTGGGTTTAGGTTTGGGTTTTCAAGTTTAGGTTTAGGTTTAGGTTAGGGGGTTTAGATTAGGATTAGGTGTACGTTTAGGTTTAGGGATTTGAGAATAGGTTAAGGTTTAGGTTTAGGAAATCGGGTTCGGGTTCGGGATCGGGTTTTAGGTTTGGGTTTTCAAGTTTAAGTTTAGATTTAGGTTAGGGAGTTGAGATTAGGATTAGGTGTAGGTTTAGGTTTAGAGATTTGAGAATACATTTAGGTTTTAGGTCATAAGTTTTGGTTTAGGTTAAGGTTATAGGTTTAGGTTAAGGTTAAGGTTTAGGTTTAGGTTATAAGCTATAGGTTTAGGGAATTGAGAATAGGTTAAGGTTTAGGTTTAGGGAATCGGGTTCGGGTTCGGGTTCGGGATCGGGTTTAGGTTTAGGAAATCGGGTTCGGGTTCGCGATCGGGTTTAGGTTTGGGTTTTCAAGTTTAGGTTTAGGTTTAGGTTAGGGAGTTTAGATTAGGATTAGGTGTAGGTTTAGGGATTTGAGAATAGGTTAAGGTTTAGGTTTGGGTTTGGGTTTTCAAGTTTAAGTTTAGGTTTAGGTTAGGGAGTTGAGATTAGGATTAGGTGTAGGTGTAGGTTTAGGGATTTGAGAATATATTTAGGTTATAGGTTATAGGTTCAGGTTTAGGTTTAGGTTTAGGTTATAAGCTATAGGTTTAGGGAATTGAGAATAGGTTAAGGTTTAGGTTTAGGAAATCGGGTTCGGGTTTGGGATCGGGTTTAGGGTTGGGTTTTCAAGTTTAGGTTTAGGTTTAGGTTAGGGAGTTGAGATTAGGATTAGGTGTAGGTTTAGGTTTAGGGATTTGAAAATAGGTTAAGCTTTAGGTTTAAGAATACGGGTTCGGGTTCGGGATTGGGTTTAGGTTTGGGTTTTCAAGTTTAGGTTTAGGTTTAGGTTAGGGAGTTAAGATTAGGATTAGGTGTAGGTGTAGGTTTAGGGATTTGAGAATATATTTAGGTTATAGGTTCGGGTTTAGGTTTAGGTTAAGGTTAAGGTTTAGGTTTAGGTTATAAGCTATATAGGTTTAGGGAATTGAGAATAGGTTAAGGTTTAGGTTTAGGAAATCGGGTTCGGGTTCGGGATCGGGTTTAGGTTTCGGTTATCAAGTTTAGGGTTAGGTTAGGGAGTTTAGATTAGAATTAGGTGTAGGTGTAGGTTTAGGAATTTGAGAATAGGTTAAGGTTTAGGTTTAGGTTATAAGCTATAGGTTTAGGGAATTGAGAATAGGTTAAGGTTTAGGTTTAAGGAATCGGGTTCAGCTTCGGGATCGGGTTTAGGTTTGAGTTTTCAAGTTTAGGTTTAGGTTTAGGTTAGGGAGTTGAGATTAGGATTAGGTGTAGGTTTAGGTTTAGGGATTTGAGAATACATTTAGGTTTTAGGTTATTGGTTGAGGTTTAGGTTTTAGGTTTAGGTTAAGGTAAGGTTATAGGTTATATGTTTAGGTTATAGGTTAAGGTTTTAGGTCATAGGTTTTGGTTTTAAGGTTATAGGTTTAGGTTAAGGTTAAGGTTTTAGGTCTTATAAGCTATAGGTTTAGGGAATTGAGAATATGTTAAGGTTTAGGTTTAGGAAATCGGGTTCGGGATCAGGTTTAGGTTTGGGTTTTCAAGTTTAGGTTTAGGTTTAGGTTTAGGTTAGGGAGTTGAGATTAGGATTAGGTGTAGGTTTAGGTTTAGGTTATAAGTATAGATTGAGGTTATAGGTTAAGGTTTAGGTTTAGGTTATAAGTTTAGGTTTTGGGATTTGAGAATAGGTTTAGGATAAGGTTATAAGTTTAGGTTATAGGTTAAGGTTTAGGTTTAGGTTCTAGAGGTTTACGTTTAGGTTATAGGTTATAGGTTATGGTTTAGGTTAGGTTTTTAGTTTAGGTAAAGGTTATAGGTTTAGGTTATAAGTGTAGGTTATAGGTTTAGGTTTAGGTTTAGGTTAGTTTATAGGTTAAGGTTTAGGGAATTGAGAATAGGTGTAGGTATAGATTTAGGAAATCGGGTTCGGGTTTGGGTTTAGTCTGGGTTATAAGTATGGGTTTGGGCTATAGGTTAAGGTTCAGGTTTAGGTTATAAGTATAAGTTTTGGGATTTGAGAATAGGTTTAGGTTAAGGTTATAAGTGTAGGTTATAAGTTCAGGTTTTAGGTTTAGGTTATAAGTTTAGGTTTAGGTTTTAGGTTTTAGGTATAGGTTTAGGTTTAGGTTAAGGTTATAGGTTTAGGTCTAGGTTTAGGGAATCAGGTTCAGTTTTGGGTTCGGATCGGGTTTAGGTATTCTCTAGTATTATCTACTATTGAACCTAGTATTATTACTACATACTAGTAACATACAACCAATATTGGGGCACCATACCATAAGCTACAAGAATTTCATGTCCCCCTAAACAAGGTATCCTCCATTGATAACATATATATAAATATATATATATATATATTATAAGTTCTTTATTTTCATTTACATTCACAAATACATTCATCATCCATCCAAGAAAATTGAAACAAGTACTGTCACTCTATGACTAACAGTTGAAAAGAAAAATCATGCATCTTATCTTACCGCCGCAATTGACGACACGTCGGACTGGCCTGGGGAACCATGTGATACATCCATCCCCAGGATGATTGTGGGAACTTCGAAAATCAGGGGAATGGAAAGTGAGTGTTCAACTGCAAGTAAGGAATTCATTCCACCAAGCTGTTGAAAAGAATGTAAAGGAGGTTGTCAGCTAGACAGAAATGTAAAGTAGAACAAAAATAACAGTATTCATTACATCTGCTCCACTCTAACAAAAAGTGATGCTTACCTTTTTGTGCCAACTGATGAATATAAAGTAGCATGCCATAAATGATTCATGTCAAACAACAAAAGTTGTCAACATGTCAATAATTCAAAAGCTGAAAGTTACAGAAAAAATCTTCAGCTATCTGATTTTCAAGTCCTATGAATGAATTGAACTTCAGCTCTTAGTTAGAGTGGAGCGTGAGCTTGGTCAAATGTTTCTTGGCCAATACTGCTATCCATAATGAATATAACAAGATTTAGTTTCTACAACATCAAGGAATTTAAATTAGATATAGACAGCATGTTGACAACCAACATAAATGAATAAGAGTGATAGACCTTTAGGATAAGAAAATGAATACCGTTGCTTCAGACACTTGGCACATTTCTTCAAACAAAACCTGGACATTTAATGGAAAATCAAAGCAAGCAACAGTCAAGGACAGTAAAAGAACAAACAACCCTCCATGAAGGATCCACACATTAAAAGGAAAAATTACATGTTCTTCTATGACGTTCTTCAAGCAAGGAACTTCAAAAGGCATACATGTTATGGTTAAAGGCACGATGTGTTCCTAAAATTTATAAATAAAAAAATAAATAAATTTTAACAAAACAATAATGAAGAGAGATAAATCAAAAACTTTTCTCATTCAACCCAGAATTCAAACAGAAACACTCTAAAATCCATCAAGTAATGATAATTATAAATAGAACATGTTATTCTCAAGCATCCAACCAAAGTAAAACACAACCCATGTAACATACATTGCAATGCCATCTCATTGGGCTGATATTTGCTTTCTACAGTAAACATAAAGGTTCTCATTGGCAGCCCGGCCGATTGCCACTGCTACTTGAAACAAGGAGAGTTTATAAAAATCTTACACCCAGTTTTCAGAAAAAAGAAAGAGAACTGTGCAGGTCCACCAAGTTTATAACATAAATGCACAAATTTAATTTGTATGTTTGTAGCACTTCCATCACAGAAATCCATGCAATTGATGAAATCGAAGGAATGAACATAGACTACAATGCAGTACAATAGTAGAAAATGAAACAAATCATTATTCAAAGGTGAGAAATATAAGTTAATTAAAAAAGGCACTATATTTACATGTTTAGGAAAAAATCAGAAACATTAGAAAGTTCAGTTTTCGACAAAATATACTAGAAATACACAAGAATATTTGTTGAATGGCAATTTAGATATTTTATGGAAAGAAAGTGATGGTATGAGATAGAATGCATCGTGAGACAATGATAATGGAAAACAATTCTCTTTGACCTTTTAAAATATGATTATCTTGGCGGTTATGAGTAGTTTTTATCTAATTAAGCTATTGGTAGCAACAGAGGGAGGTTTGTTTTCCATGTACAACTGTTGATCCAGGAGAATTTTGGAAAACCCATTCATAGTGAGACATCAAAACAGCGATTATCTGCCCATCTAGCAATGTATCCTGTAGTGCAAATCAGATCAGTTGGTTTTCCTTAAAAGCAATTTTTGTTTGGGAATTGTAGTACAAATTTGAAGATGGCTGATGACCTAAATATCTCTCAAATTTGAAGATCTCAACCATCTGATCATTGGCTTCTGTTCCATTGAATGTGAACAATTGCTGGGTTTTAGTTTTCCTTTACCATCTTTTTACCGGTTATCTTTCTTTTTCGTAGATTACCTATCAAAGGTTTACGATTGTGGGCTTCACCATGGACTCCTTCATGACAAAATCTGCATAACTCATCGTTTGAAACAGAGAATCCCAAACAACCAGCAACACAGAAAATTCAGTACTAGTAAAACTACACGCCCCATGTTTCAAATAGAGAGATTCAAGATTTTTTTTTAATGCAAGTGTCCTAATGATGGCCCCTACATTTGGATGTAAGTGTAATGATGGCCTCTACATTTGAATGCAAGTGTCCTAACGATGGCCTCTACATTTGAATGCAAGTGTAATGAATTGGAAAAGGAAAGAAAAAAAAATGTAATTTTGATGTTGAGAAAGGAAACAACAACTTGGATTCTTCCACTTCATTAGACAAGCAACTGCAATTCAGTCCAACTGTGCATCTATTCACACCTTCCTTTAATTTTCTAATCTTAAAATGTCAATATTCCATAACCAAAAAGCAAATAAAATGAAAGCCATAAAATAGAGAAAGTGTGTAAAGGTGAAAGTTCGAGTACTCACAATCTGTTGCAGAGAAGAACAAAACACGGCAACAAAAGCACAAAGAAAACCCTTCAAGTTAATATCCACATCTGTGACCGTACAAACACCAACACCGAGAGCCACAACAAACACTGCCATCATCACCCAACCAGAGTAATTCTTATTATGAAGAATCCACTCCATCACACATACCATTGGAATCATGCTCAATTTCGAAATCTGCACACATACAAAACCAACAAATTAGAGGATGATAACGCAATCGCAATCAGCCTAAATCACATTCACATTGCCCTAGAAAGCATGAAACAACTCACAATGCCATTCCCTTAAAACCATGAAAGAACCAAAACTAATCAACAAAAAAAAAATAATAATAAATAAAATGATTGAAGAACCACTCTAGCACAAGCAACCCCCCTTCTTTGAAGAAACTAATGACAGATTCAGTTTCAAAGATGGTAGCTCATGCTTAATGAATGAATATCACATTCCTTATGCAGCAATATCTACAAAAATCTTATTAGAGTTGCTTGTTGTCACAAACCCTTGGCTGGGTAAAGTGTGCTATATAAAACCATCCTTGTAATAACCTTCTTCTTGGTTTTTGTATCCTTTTGCTGCTGGTATGAGTACCAGCTACTGTTAGCTACCCATACCAACAACTGTCAACTAATATTATTTCTGATCAAAGGATTCAAAAAGCCATGAAAAAGATTAAAGACATTAAGAAAAAGATGTTTTCAACAACTTATATCAAGCCAGAGTGCCTCAATAGGGCCTTTCCTTTGCCTTTCAATACAGTGGAGATGGTTGAAATGAAAAAGAAAGAAAATAAATAAATAAAATCAAAACTCCAAACAATGAGATCTGAAAGGAAAACAGATCTAGGTGAACAACACTTGTCAAAGATCCAGGCCGTTCATCAAGAAGGGTGCATTGTAAAATAAAATACAGCAGTATACACTATGGATTCCAAAAAGAATATGTCAATGAAAAGCCATTCGATCAAAAAATTAAAAGGAAAAAGAAAAATAATGAAAAATAATGATGAACATGTGAACCGAGTGTTTAAGAGTGGAGGTCATTGAACCAACTCCTTTTCTACTCATTTGATTTTGCAATTTGGAGGACCCTAAAACTCTTTTGCATCAACTTGTCCTAGCCAAAAACCATAGCTGTTTTCAAAATAGGCTTCTATAATGATAGAGGCCGGATGCTCTAGAAGGAATATCACCAAAGGGTGCTTTGAATAATCCAGTGGGCTATGTTGTCTAATGGAATTTGCAGTCATAAGACATGAAGACTTTGAAAAAGGCTGCCATAAGTGATAGATGATAGATGGAGTAGGATCTAAAGGAAACTGAAAGCTTTCATAAAGAATCTGGTTCCCATGCATCATCTACCTCTCATATACCAATCTCCCATATAAGAATATACTCAGTTAATTAATACGCATGCACCAACATTGATCATGGACTAGTTGCAAATGAAAGGTTAGCAAATATGAGAAGCATATGAGAAATAGCTGCATGTTGAACACATTGAATATGCAAATTTTAGCATGATAAATTTATCATGGTCGATAACTTCAAATCACCCACACAATCAAAAGCTTATCTTAAGACCATAGCAGCTAGTAAATTCCTTCAATCTCATGCTGTCAAAAAATTTTAGTTTTTTTAAATCGTTGTTTAGATAAAATTACATGCTCCATTCCATTGTTATTCATTCATCATTTTGATTAAAAAAATTGAGACCCATATTTTGAACTGCAATTGTACATAACAATTGGAAGTTGAAAGAGGCCCAAATATAACAATGATGATACTTTGAATTGAGTGGGCCCCCAAATAAATAGACCAGTCTCCACAAATTGTACAGATTGGATTATCCTACAGATCCAACTGGCGAGCTTTTCCCATGTTGTAATCCATTTAGAAGTCATCAGATAGGATAGATAAGACAACCCAATTGGTGATATCATCTACAATAGCATCAAAGGGACAATGCCCAGTCCCGCATGAAAATGGTAGAATTAACAGAACCAAATGCACCTGCATTTGCAATCTTAGTAAAAAATAATAATAATAATAATAATAATAATAATAATAAATGAAGAATACTAGTATTCAGGCATCATTAGATAAGAATATAGATACACAAATCTACATTACACACTCTTTCTTTCTTTTTTTCTTTAAAAATGAGAAAGTTCTTCTCTTTTACTTACCCTTGTGCCTTTGCTAAGGTAAAGTCCACCACCACGCACTAGAAGCCAAAGACCACCATCAGCCCTCCATCCCATATTCTGAATTCTCCGTGCAACTGCTCTATTGTGTGGTTGCTAGTATGGCTGCAAAATATGAGAATTACATAAGAATCTTCATGACTTCTTGTTTAGTATAAAGACCTGGCACTTTCTTAATATTGTTTCATGACTTCTTGATTTCTTTTCTTATTTTCATTTATCAAATATATGTCCATTATCATGCACCTTCATGAATAAAGAGAGGAAGAACGAAATTTGGGATACATCTGTTCACCCAAGATGCAACAACAGAGCAGCTAACCAGCTGTTCTGCTGAAATATCAACGCAAAGGAAAATCTGGGGAAATTTCTGTTATAAATTGTTACTGTCTTTGTTCTGGATGAGATTAATGGCATTGATATTTCATATGTAAAAGGTATGATCAATCCAAACAACCAGTAACAAGAGAGATTGCATTATGTAAGTTCTACCATTCAAATACAAAAGAATTACTATAAGACCAAATCCCAATCTCTTTCAAATTTGAAAAATTTTCACTTGTAACCAACCACATCATCAAGTAGTTGAAAAATAGCAAGAACACATAAAAAGAAAAAAACGGAATAATCATCCAACCAATCTTACAAAAAAGGCGGTGATGGGACATCGTAGGCAATAAATTCAAAAAATGAAATAAGGAAATACAAGCCTTTTAATCATCCCATCAAAAAATGGTAACAATACATAAACAACAACAATACAATTCACACCTCCATTGCATGGCAAAAAAAGAAAAAAAGAAAAAAAAATGAAAGGTATGAACATTAAATCCCCATAAAAGCAGCAATAAATCTAAGAAGAGAAACTAAAAAAGAGTCAACCCATCACTCTCTATTGAAAAATATAGGTCATAGAACAACTCGCCTCAATCTCTAACAGTAGCAATGAAAAAAGCTAGCCCCACAACAATGAATAAATGGGTGAAAATGAAATCAGATGCTATCATAGCTAGAATAACTCAATCTCTAACAAAAACAGCTGAAAGGCTACACCAAAGAACATTCCTTAAATCAAGCCAAGCCATTGAAGGCAGTAGCCGTCTGCAGAAATGTCGAAGCAAGGACGTGGTGGGTCTGCAGGAAATAAGTTCCACATGTCATTGGGTCTTCCAGTGGCAGCCACTGTTAACTGTGCTGACAATACTGGGGCTAAAAATCTGTACATCATCTCCGTCAAGGGCATCAAGGGCAGGCTTAACAGGCTTCCTTCAGCTTGTGTGGGCGACATGGTGATGGCTACTGTGAAGAAAGGTAAACCAGATCTTCGAAAGAAGGTGATGCCTGCTGTGATGGTTCGCCAAAGGAAGCCTTTTAGGCGAAAGGATGGTGTTTACATGTATTTTGAAGATAATGCTGGCGTTATAGTGAACCCAAAGGGTGAAATGAAAGGATCTGCAATCACTGGCCTGATTGGAAAGGAGTGTGCTGATCTGTGGCCCCGTATCGCTAGCGCAGCCAATGCCATCGTATGAAAAAGGGTTCCTTGTTTGCAGTTTGCTGCCAATTTTAGAATACTATCAGCGGTTACTGCATTAATGAAAGCAGTTTCATGCACTTATTAAGTTTGACTTGTGGATTTGTTTTAGTAGAATAGCAATTACTTTTATTTTATTTTTCATCACTTCCTTGTTCTTGGACTAATGTTTTCATGTTGTCATTGAAATCATTGTGTTTGATATCTAGACCCAAAAAAAAAAAAAAAAAAAAAAAAAAAAAACCATAAAAATTCAAGGACAAATAACAGAAAAACATGAAAAACTAAAGGCCAAAACCAATTATCACCAACTGGAAATATCAAAAAGTCCCAAAAATACTAACCAAAAGAGAAATTCAAGAAAATTTCAGACTAACAAGTATCAGAACCTACTTCAACTAGTATCATTAAAGAGATCATTTCCTAAACACCCAACATGAAACAAAAAATACAAAAAATCAAACCGTCCATGTGCCTAAATGAGGCATTGAGAAAACAACAAATCCACATCCAATGTGAAAAGGCCAAAGACTGGATGGCTGTGATCTTTCAATTTGTGAGAATCTAGGGAACAAGCATCCAATTCCTCGACCCCATGATTTGTATAACGGGCCTTAGTTACTACTAGTGGGGCCCATCACTTAGCATTAGGAGCCCCCACATCTTGCATATAGATGGTTAAGAGGAATAGAGTAAGAAGAGGACAACACCAGTCCACCCAACAATCAAACCTGTTAAAAAGAGAAACCCAGAGATGATTGACAAAAAAAATGGTCCCTAATATGAGAAATCAAGATCCTCCAATCAGGGCAATTTTTGGAGCGAGTTCCATCCAATTGGGCCAATGGCCTAGATCACCGAACCATGGCCCCCACTGCCACAGTGCAAAGATGTGGGCCCCACAAATCGCTCTATCAACTCACCCTTTAAAAAAAATAAAGGAATTTTCACATTTGCTCAACCAAGAGGATCACAACACCACCACCAAAGCATTATCGAATCAATACAAAAACTCCATTAAACACTAAGCAATAGAAAAAGAATATTCATTTGGAAGAAAACCCAAATCACCGTTTTTCCTTTCTTGCCTTCCAAAAGAACCCAAACCAAATTTTGCCATCCAAACCCATCCGTATAACTCTGTATAAATCAATGCAAGTTCTTGCCTCAAGTTCTCTTGGTATACTAAGCCCAAACGAGTACTAAAATGGGAAAAGGAGATAAAAAGGATATAGACCGCTCTTACGATGATTTCCAGCCCTTGACCGATTGGGTCCGAGAGGAAGAACACGATACCATCTTCCTCAATCTGCCCGTTACCATACACAATGGGATCGGTGATTCCAATGGTGTGGCCCACATGATGGATGGATAGATCCGATAGTAGTGGAATACATCATAGTGGGACCACATAAAACACATCATGGTGGGTCCGATCAGTGAGGAAAGAGAAGCTCACCTATTTGAAGACACTGATCCATGGAAGATGACGCTGTCAATGGTGAAGGAAGATGCCGCTGCTCGAGGCGATGGAAGATGCTGGCGATGGAAGATGCCGCGGCTTGAAAATGGAAAAAATGAAATGGCGCTCGTAAATCCTCTTGTAAATAAGATAACTCTTTCAAATCCGAAACGGTGTGTGTTTAGCATTGTTTATAACAAAAGAACCTGTTAACAGTCGTACATGCAAGAGGGACCATTTTCTGGATGGTTAAGATTGTATTATATAAGAAAATTATAAATATTAAACATTTACAACTAGAAGGATTATTTTAATGGTCTGGATAACTCTATATCATTGCCACTATTTTCATGAACGAGTCACCACTATTTTACATTTTGTACAAAACTCACTGTCTTTTTACCAAAGAAAAAACGGTAAATATAGCTTTAGAAAGGGGAGGGCTCTATGGGCCCCATCATAATGGATATGTTTCATCCACGCCGTCCATCCATTTCTCAACTTCATTTTGAGTTAAATCTCAAAACATTAGCCCTAATAAAGTCTCTAGTTTACCACAAAAGGAGAAAAAGGTGAACAGTTGGACGTCCACCATTCAAAATGTGTGGTGCGCCGACAGATTATTGACTTTGGGCTACGGCTTTTATTTGATATCCAATCCGTTGATTTGGTCACACATGACCGGATGAAGGGAAAAAATAAAAATCAGCTTGATCCAAAACTTTTATGGCTATTGATCATATTTTTAATGGTCGACACTCATTCAACACGGTTTCCTGTAATGTGGTCCACTTGAGATTTGCATATATCTCATTTTTGGTCTCATATTGTAAAATTACCTATAAAAATATATGGACAGCATGGATGAAACACATACATCATAGTAGGAGCCATAGAGCACCGGCCACCTGTCATTGGCTGGTGTGAGGGGGAGTAGTCAATCGGTTCCTAAAAGTACGGATGCGGATTTCCTGCAAAAGCCTTTCGCAGGATGTTCCTGCGCAAGATTCTATATGGGCTACTATGATGTTTGTGAGAAAGCCACTCCGTCAATCCATTTTTAGAGTTTATTTCAGGACATGCCACCAAAAATGAGGAGGATCAAAAACTCAAGTGGGCCACACGAGAGAAAACAATGGAGATTTAGTGACCAAAATTAAAACATTTATATGGCCACAAAACTTTTGTATCAATTTAATTTCTTGGCTTTTTCACTTCATCACCGTGAAAATGACCTTATAAACGGTTTGGATGGAATATAAACATCAAGGTGGATCCTGGGAAGGTTTCAACAGTAGGAATTCATTTCCCCACTGTTTCATCTAATATGGCCCACTTGAGTTTTTTATCCTAATCATTTTCGGTCTCATGTCCTAAAATGAGCTCAAAAATCGGATGAACGGGTTGGATTTTTAACAAACATCACAGTGGGCCCCATCCAGAATCCTTGCACAGGAACTTCTTGCGAAAGGCTTTCACAGGATATCCGCATCCCAAAAGTACAGAGTAAATCCTATGGGGCCCACCATGATTTATTCATTTTATCCACTCCATCCATCCATTTTAACATATAATTTTATTACATAAACTAAAAAATGAAGCCTATAAAAATCTGAAGTGGACCACATCATAGGAAATAGTATAAATTAAACGTCTACCATTAAAAAATTTTGGGAGGCCACTGAAGTTTTGGATCAAGTTGATATTTTAGTTTTCCCTTCATCCATGTATTTGTGATCTATTGAACAGGTTGGATGACAAATAAAAATCACTGTAGGACAAAAAATGAGGTATATCCCAATCTCAACTGGACCACATTATAGGAAACAGTGTTGAATGAGCGTCGACCATTAAAAGGGCCATATAAAGTTATGGATCAATCTGATATTTTTTTCCCTTCAACTGGGCCTGTATGACCTAATCAACAGATAGGATGTCAAATAAAAAGTACAGTGGGCCTTAGGAGGGTTTTAATGGTGGATATCCAATCACTATTGTTTTCATGTTGTGTGGTCCACCTGAGATTTATATCCCTCTCATTTTTGGTATCAGGCCCTAATATGATTTGTAAAAATGGATGGACGGCATGGATGAACACATACATCATGGTGGGACGCATAGAGCATCGACCAACATCCAAAAATGGTTACTCGCCTCGATCATACTACATATGAGAAAGATATTGGGCAAACAAGATTGATCAACAATTTGAGTGAATTTTGATTTAAACATCTGAAGTTATTTACTCTTCAATTTGAACCGATTAGATTGTCTAGAAAGATATTGGGCAAACAAGATTAATATATATATAACTTTTGTTGCCTTTAGAAGTTTTTAATGGTGGGCATCACTGTCCCACTGTTTTTTGTGCTAGGGTCCACTGGAGCTTTGGATTTAACTCGTTCTTTCGATATTGCCTTAAAATGATCTCTCCAAATGGATGGAAGGTGTGGATATAAAACATACATCATATGGTGGGGCAAAAAATGAGAGGTATATAAATATCAAGTGGACCACACCGCATGAAAACAATAGTGATTGGATATCCATCATTTAAATCCTTGTAAGGCCCACTATACCATTTATTTAGCATTCAATCTGTTTATTTGGTCAGACATGCCTAGATGAAGGGGAAAAACAAAAATCATCTCGATCCAAAACTTTTATGGCCTCCAATATGTTCCCCTTATCTTAGGCGTGGTCCATTTAATCTTTGGATATGATTCATTTGATATATATATATATATATATATATATATATATATATATAGACACACACACACACACACACACGATTTCGAGTCATGTTTCGGATCGAGTCACACACACACACACCTGAATTGGAGTCAGGTTTTGGATTGAGTCGAGTCTAACCAAATCGAGTTTCGGGTCAAGTCAGGTCGAGTTACTAGATAACTCGAACTCGACTTGGTTTGAGTTCGGATTGGGTGAAGCCTACTCGGTTCGAACCGACTCGCCATTCGGTTCAGATCGAGTTGGGTCTGAACGAGTCGAGTTAGTCGAGTCATCTCCTGCCAACTCTACTACTTACTATAATAGTCTCATGTCAAATGTCTTGATTCATCAAATATCATACATCATATCCCACTAACCACTAACTTTAATTCTAATATATGGGACCCAATGCATTTATGTTAGTGTGATAAAATTAAAATTATCTCAAAATATATGCAATGTTTTAAACACATAAGAATTTTATTATCCACTTGCATACATATGCAATGCTTTAAACACAATCAAGAACGCACGTTGGGACCAACCTGACCCGAAATTGACCACCAATGCGGGCCATTGCTTGTACTTCAAAAAAAAAAAAAAAAACACTAAGGTTATGCTGATTCTCTATTTTGTGTAGATCTCAAATGAAGCAGAATTACAACCTAAAACTGACCAGAATAGTTTTAAAAGATTACTTATGACAAAAAACAAAACAAAAAAAAAATAAAAAAAACAAAAGATATCACACCTGCTTTCAAATCACTATTAATTTGTGCAGCATACGACTCATCTGCAGCCTACAACAGTACTACTTCACATGCCTTAACATGGATGTAGTCCATTTAATCTTTGGATATGATTTATTTGTGTATATATCTAATGGCCACAAAACTTTTATATCAAGATGATATTTGTGGTATCAATTTGATCTTTGTAGTTTACCTTCATCTAGATCTTCTTTACATTATCAACAAGTTGGATTGCAAATAAACATTACTAAAATATTACGATGGGCTCTTTATAATTTTTAATGGCGAGGTATTATATTATCATTCTTTCCAGTGGTGTGGTCCACTAAAGATGCAAAATCTACACAATTTTTTATACCCGACCCAAAAATGGTTTGGAGAAACATACATAAGGGTGGTAAGGATATACAACACATCATCAAAATCTCGTTTTTGTTATCTAACTTTTCAATTTTTCTTGTCAAAATACAAAATCTAGTTTTCTTTTTTAAAAAACATATTTTTTTACAATTTGTCAATTTTTTCACAATTTTGTTTAATTTCTTAAATTTTCTTTTTCAAAATATCATTTTTTATGGGCACACTTTTATTATATTTCAATTTTTCTTGTCAAAATGCAAAATATAGTTTTCTTTTTAATTTTTTTTTTTTTTTTCAATTTGTCAATTTTTTCACAATTTTGTTTAATTTTTGAAATTTTCTTTTTCAAAATATCATTTTTTATCGAAATCTTGCTATATAACTTTTAAATTTTTTTTTATCAAAATATAAAATCTAGTTTTCTTTTTTAAAATATATTTTTTTTTTACAATTTGTCAATTTTTTCACAATTTTGTTTAATTTTTAATATTTTCTTTCTCAAAATATCATTTTTTTATCAAAATATTTTTTTTTTCAAAGTTATCAACATTATTCAAACTTCTTAATTTTTTTTTTTCAAAATTTTTATTTTTATAAAATCACAGTTTTTTTTTTATAAATATTGTTAATTATTTTTTCTAAGCTTCTTAACTATTTTTTTTTTTTCGAAATTCATAATTTTTTGGTTGGTAAGGACCTGAGCATTAGAGACGGTTAAGGACCGTCTATAATAGAGACGGTCATTGACAGTCTCTAATAGAGACGGTCCTTGACAGTCTCTACTAGAGACTGTCTTTCATAGGGAAATAAGACGGCTAACGACCGTTTCTAATAGAGACGGTCTTTGACAGTCTCAGACTACAATTAAAAGACGGCTAAGGACCGTCTCTAATAGATACGGTCTTTGACAGTCTCTAATAGAGACGGTTTAGGACCGTCTCTAATAGAGACGGTCTTTGACAGTCTCTAATAGAGACGGTTTGAGACCGTCTCTAATAGAGATGGTCTTTCACAAGGCTATAAGACTGTTAAGGACCGTCTCTAATAGAGACGGTCTTTGACAGTCTCAAATTACAGGTAAAGGATGGCCAATGACCGTCTCTAATGCAAACGGCTAATGACGTTTCAGATGACCACGTATAAGACGGTCAAGGACTGTCTCTAATGCGGACGGCCAATGACCGTCTCAGATAACCCCATATAAGACGGTCAACGACCGTCTTAAATGGTTTTTGGACGTTCAAATTTTTAAGACAATATTAGGGACGGTCAAGGGCCGTCTAAAATTTTAGAGACGGTTTACGGCAGTCTCTAAAGCGTCTTTAAACCAAGCAATTTTAGAGACGGTCCAGAACCGTCTCTAAATCCGTCATTTTTTTCCATTTTTCACGTAGTGCACGGATCATCTACGTCATAGGGTACGCTCCCTGATAACAGATCCACGCTAGGACACGATTTCGATGCGATCGGAGAAGCCGGTCGACCGTGGAGAGCCTGTGTTAGATCAACGATCATACGTGTCCAATTGGGGCCACGGTTATATGGATAGGTGCGGGGAAATTTCCTTTCTCCATGAGTGAAGTTTGGTTACAAACTAATGGTTCAAAATCCCTAACTTTGCGTAAGAGCGAACGACCCAATTCACTTAAGTTTCAATTCATTTTATAAGGATGTTCGCATTTCCCAAGCTCTTAACTCACGGCTCAAGTTGGGGCGTTTCTAGACACTATCTGGGCATGATTCCTGCGATGGTTTTCAAGCCCAGCAGGACGGACGTCGTCCTATAATTTCAAGGTCATCAGACCTCTGACATGCGGGTCCATTATAGAGTTTCAGTGTACTCTTGAGAGCGACGGGCCCTTGGGATTTCTCCTAGGTCTTAAGATGGCATTGGGTCAGTGGTACTCATGGTTAGAGCTGGGCATCGGTCCAGGTCGGACCGGATTGGGCCTAACCCGGTCAGATCCGAAATTCTAATAGGCTGACTAGAAATCGATCCGATTCGAGACTGAGTCCAGGTCACCTTACTCGGACAGATCCATTGCTTGATTGACGTGACCCGATCCGAGTCTGACTCGGTCAGGGAAACCGAGTCAGATCGGGTTGGACACTATTCAGATCATTTGATACGGTGTGGTCCACTTCAGTCTTCAATGTATCGTAATTTTTTGTTCAAAGCCTAAAATGATATGTCAAAATGGATGAACGGCTTAGATAACATATATACATGAAGGTGGGCCCACGTGACTATAAAAAATGTGTATCACGCTTTCTCTAATGTATTAATGTATTACGGTGACGTCCATGCAGAGACTTTCTTTTCACACTAAGTACGTTACTTACTTGATTGAGTTTAGCAAGTTATATGGGTCTAATGGTGGGGTATGTGTTATATCAAAACCGTCCATTCATTTGGCGAGCTCGTCTTAAGGCTTGAGACTAAAATTAAGACAAATCTAACTATCATGTGGACCACACAAATTGTTTAATGGTGAAAATCATTCTCTGCTGCTATTTGTGATGTGGTCCACATGATCGTTGGATATTATTCATTTTTTGAACAATGCTCTATAATAGCCTCTAAAAATATATGAACAGTGTAGATATAATAAATACATTACTGTGGGGCCCATGTAACTTTAATATCCTTTAAACCGTTCGTACAACTCGGAGCTCGAGGAGCGTCAGTGCTTATCTTGGCATGACATGTAACTATAGCTAGCGTCTACACACAGCTATCGCCTACAGGCTACAGCTAGCTACATAGTTGTGCGCGATACACTAACAAATTTACTTGCTATTGGACACAACAAACTCTATTGGGGCCCACCTTGAATGAGTGTGATTTATCTACACCGTCCATTCATTTTTACAGATTATTTTAGTGGTTGAATTCAAAATTGATGCATATCTAAAGCTCAAGTGGACCATACCATTGGAAAAAGTAAAAGGATTAATAAAAACTACTCCGGATTGGGTAGGATTGGATCTGTCCGGATCTAATCGGATCGAGTTTTCGGGTCAGGTTGGGTCGGATCAGGGCCAATCCGAACCCGACCCGAAAAATTATCGGATCTGGATGATCAGAATCGATCAGGCCCGATCAGACCGACGGTTCTGTTTGGAACGGTACCGAGTTGGGTCTAGTCGAGTCGGATCCACCGGATCGGGCTAAAGTTGCCCACCTCTACTCATGGTTTTAGGCCTCCCCATTGGTGAAAATGGTGGCCCAAGCTTAATGCACTGAGTACTTAGCATTTAACTTGTAAGCCCCGATCCTAGACCGTACCGTTCTGTAGCTTCCACGGTCTTCCCGGTCGAATTCTGGCAACCTTCGACCCTTAACGGTATTTGCGCGCGACCCTGATTCACATGCCGTCAACTCGAGTCGACTCTGAAAAGGCCAAGCTATATGTCCTAGAGGGGGGGGGGGGGGGTGAATAGGACTATGCCAATTAAAATAAAAATTAGTGGAAATAAAATAAACCAATAACCTTACAACTTGAATCAATTCACAAAGCTAAATTTAAATCACCTTGATAAATAGATATCGAGAGATTGATGCAAATTCAGTTCTAAGGACAACCTTACACCATAATCAACAAGGGCTTATGGTAGGACAACCTTATTTCTAGAACCTCTTTTGGATCAAGGACTCAATATTAATATAAGTAAATGAAATAGCAAGGAATTGAATTTAAATGCAGAAGTAAGATCTAAATTATTACAACAATCCCCACACTTGCTTGAAATGTAAATAGTTACAACATTCACATCCACTTGTACATTCCACAAGATCGAATGATAAAAGATATGAAAATTAAGCAAGCATTCAAACCACAAGTCAAAGAGTTATAGTGGTTCGCTTGTGTGTACACCAACTGTTTTCCAACAGCCACACAAAAAGCTACTCCACTCCTAATATCCTCACACAGGGGATATTAGCGTTCACTAACAAATAGGTTTTCACAGGTTCACCAAAAACCTTTACAATTGTGTCTTTTTCTCTTGGGCTTACACAATCCAAAAACCCCTCTTTTCTGAGTTTTCTGGTTTTCCTCAGACAACCAATACAATGAGATTTTTCTGGCTTAACCTCAAACAAAACCAAAAGTAAATGAATTTTACAGAATTGTAAAATACCTGGATTTCTCCTTTTTCGTAGCAGCCTGGTAGAACCAATCGGAGTAGATGATTTGAATGTCAAAGTTCAATTTCCAATACTCACATTCATAAGGTTCTAAGTTCTAATTGATTTTAGATTTAACTCGTTGGGCGTAGCTAAATTTGATTTTGATTCCAAGAAGAAGGAATAAGATAATTCCTCTTTTCAAATAAGATTGGAATATAGAAACAAAATCAAATTAAATAAGCTAGCAAAAAGGAATATTAAATAAGCACAATCTAGCTTAAAATAAACACAAACTTATCTCAGAGTGATCACTTGAAAATTTCTTGAATTGAATAGCGTTGAAGTTATGAAAACTCTGAATTTCGTGTTCAATTTATAGAAGCAGAAATCGCTCCTACGACTGGTCTTAGAAACCTACGACTGGTCGTAGCTCTAACAGATTTTTGAAAAAATAAGCGCGATCTTTAAAAAGCCGTTCTACGACTGGTCGTGAGTACCCTACGACTGGTCGTGGGTCACCTACGACTGGTCGTAGATTCCTACGACTGGTCGTAGGACCAGTGATTTCGTTGCTGGACTTTAAGTCGTAGCTCCACGACTGGTCGTGGACGAGTCGAAGCCACACCTACGACCGGTCGAAGGACCTCCAGGACTGGTCGTGGGCGTACCAAAAATTCTGAAAAATCTTCAACTACTTAGGACTGGTCGTGGAATTTCTTGGACTAGTCGAACCAATGCTAGGACTGGTCGAACAAGAGCTAGGACTGGTCGTAGAATAGACCAACCTTGTGTAATTTAAATATTTGATTAATGTATCCAAAGTGACCTACTTAAAGGGTCAACCTAAGGTCATTCAAACCTGAACCATGTTGTATGGACATTGAACTTCAACCATTCAACGAATGTAGATAATTTGAATTATATTAGGCTTGAGATCTTGAACCATATCATGCTTGAGATCTTGAACCATATCATGCTTGAGATCTTCATCAACAAAGAACTACTTCATGCGTTGTTTCTTTAGATTTGAATTTCAACATCGTAGCTTCTTGAGGCTTCAACATGTAGCTTTTTGAGGCTTCAACATGTAGCTTTTTGAGGCTTCAACATGTAGCTTCTTGAGGCTTCAACATGTAGCTTTTTGAGGCTTCAACATGTTGCTTCTTGAGGTGTCTTGAATTCCAATAAATGATCATACAAGTACAGAACACCGATAGATGTTTTGGCACACAAAATTTGACAACCAAAGGAGCATGAGATCATAACACTTACAATCTCCCCCTTTGTCAAAATTTGTGACAAAACACCCAAATAATAATACTTCAATTTGAAACGAAGTACTCTCACTACATATTCACAACAAGTTCAACAATAGAGAAGCATGCACAGATATATATGATAAGAAGTAACTAGCATCATTCTCATAACTACCCCTGAGAAGCTTAACTCCCCCTGAGTAATAGATAATAGGAGCCCCCCTGAGTAATAGATAATAGGAGCACACAACTCCCAAAACTTCTCCCCCTTTTTGTCACAAAATGACAAAGGAAGAAGGGCAGCAATAATAATGAATATAGCAGTTAGTATATAGATTCAAGAGAGCTTTAGTGCATAATTCAAAAAGTCAGTATGTAAAGTTAAAAACAAATATTACAGACTTAGAAAAACATTCAGTCAGAACCAGAGGATGGAGCAGGATTAGAAGGATCAATTTTGTGTAAACCCTTAGCAATCCGCCTCATATATTTGCGAAGATAAGAGAATTGCGTGTCTTGTGAAACACGAATTTGAGCCACTTGCTCTTGAAGGGAATTCAATCTCTCATCAAAATCAGAGGGCTGAAAATCAGGATCATCAGCCGAGTCTGACTCAGTTCTTCAAATAAATCATCCATATTCACGTCTTCAGTAGGATCACCAGCTTGTCCTGCATCTCTTGCTTCAGCACCACCGCCACCAGCATCCACTTGGCCATCAGCCAATTCTAAAGTCATCTTGTTAAGATTTGAATTATTAAAAGGGAGATGATGGATGGGTTTTTCTCTAGTAGGCATAGCAACGAGCATATGATTTGCCAGCATAGTCAACAAATAACCAAAGGGTATATCACTATGTCCAGGATGTTGACGAGACAGAATAATGGAATGACAAATTAAGGAAGGTAAACAAATTTTTGCACCAGAGATGACAGAATGCAAAACACGAACCATAAAAGCAGTGAGTTCGGTTTTATTGCCAGCACGAGGATAAAGATTAGAGATGAAAATCCTATGTAGTACTCTGTGTCTGGGTAACAAAAATCTTGAGGGAAGTGCATGACCTTTATGAGTCCAATGAACATCCAAATTACATAAATCTCTAGTAAGCATTCTACGTTCAGATTCAGAGAGACTGTCATGTAAAATATTAATTGGAATGCTCTCATCATTGACAGGTATTTCCATAATATCAGCAATCAAATGTCGATCCACTACAAACAGTCCTTCTTGAGTATCAACTTTAAAAATTAAATTCTCAAGAGAAAAATCACAGATACATGCAAACATGGATTGGGCAATGGACTGGTATGCAGGTCCACCCCAATGCAAGATGTTATCCCATCCCACAGATTCCAACAGAGGAGGGATACCATATGAAGCAATGTGATTAACATTCACAGGACGCTCAACAATAATATTTCGCATACGCAAATCCCGAACATTTGGAGGATCATTTTCGGGAGACCGAAGATGACGTTGTACAATAGAAGTTGATCTAGAAGAAGAGGGACCTCTAGTAGTTTTCTTTTTACCTCTAGCATCCATTTTAATGGAGGATTTCAATGAAACAACAAGATGCAAGATAGAAGAGATGAGGTTTTAATAGATCAGATTTTTCAAGATAAAACCCCAATCTTGCAATGAACGACCCAATAGATTCAACAAGAGAGTGATTTGAAACACTAATATCAAGAATCTATAATAAAAATGCAAAGGAACCACTAACCTTGAAGAACTAGGAAGGTGGGTTCGACCGGTCGTAGCTAGAGCCTTGGTGGGAAAAAGAAATGAGGAAGAAGAGTCAAAATCCCCAAATTAAAGTGAAATCCCGAGTTTCACGACCGGTCGTGTACGTGTTCGACCGGTCGTAGCACGACCGGTCGTGTACACTCACGACTGGTCGAGTACGACTCAAAATTTGTAAATTTTTTTTTAAAATAAATTTCAAATTTAAGCAAATAAATCATCAAACTTATGTACATTATGATACACTAAATCATGCAAATTCAATTTAAATTGCACATACCGAGATCAAACTTTAATTTATTAAACCTGCTTTTGTCGAGCGGTTTAGTGAAAATGTCAGCAAGTTGAGTCTCGGTTGGAATGTAATCCAAACATATTACCTTTTCTTCCACTAATTCACGAATGTAATGAAATCTAATATCAATATGCTTAGTACGTGAATGCTGAACTGGATTTTTAGAGATATTTATTGCACTGGAATTATCGCAAAATAAAATCATAGAATCCTGAGTAATTCCATAATCGCTCAACATTCGTTTCATCCAAACAAGTTGAGTACATGCATTTCCAGCAGCAATGTATTCAGCCTCAGCTGTTGATAGCGATATAGAACTTTGCTTCTTACTAAACCAAGAAACAAGACAATTTCCAATGTAGAAACAACCACCACTGGTTGATTTCCTATCATCAATGTTTCCAGCCCAGTCAGCATCTGCATACCCAGCTAATTGAACATTAGTCTCATGTGGATACCAGAGACCTAGTTTAGTAGAACTTGCGACATATCGCATAATCCGCTTAACAGCAGTTAAGTGAGATTCTTTAGGATTTGATTGATAACGAGCACAAATACCAACACTCAAGGCTATATCTGGTCTACTAGCAGTCAGATAAAGTAAACTACCAATCAAACTACGATACAATTTAGGATCCACATCATTACCTGCAGAGTCTTTAGAGAGTCTCAAAGTTGTACTCATAGGAGTATCAAAATTTTTACCTTTCTCAAATCCAAATTTCTTGATTAAGCACTGAGCATATTTGGTTTGAGAGATAAAAATTCCATCAGGTTGTTGTTTTACTTGCAACCCTAGGAAATAGTTTAATTCACCAACCATGCTCATTTCGAATTTAGACTTCATCAAATCTGCAAACTCAACAGTCATATTAGTACAGGTTGATCCATAAATAATATCGTCAACATATATTTGAACCATTAGAATATCATCGTTATACTTCTTAACAAAGAGTGTCTTATCAACACATCCCATCTGAAAATTATGACTTAGTAAAAACTTAGTCAGTTTTTCGTACCATGCTCTGGGAGCTTGTTTCAGACCATAGAGAGCCTTCTTAAGACGATACACATGATCAGTAAATTTAGGATCTTCAAACCCTGTTGGTTGTTCAACATATACCTCTTCATGTAAATCACCATTCAGAAAGGCACTCTTTACATCCATTTGATAAATTTTAATCTTCTAAAACATGCAATGGAGATAAAAAGTCTGATTGATTCAAGACGAGCTACAGGGGCAAATGTCTCATTATAGTCAATACCTTCAATTTGCGTATATCCCTGTACAACTAGTCTTGCTTTATTTCGAATGATATTTCCAAGTTCATCAGATTTGTTTTGAAAATCCATTTTGTTCCAATAATATGTTTATCTTTAGGTCTAGGAACAAGATACCAAACATCATTTCTGACAAACTGATTAAGCTCTTCTTGCATCGCAAGAATCCAGTTTTCATTCGAAAGTGCTTCTTTTACGTTAACCGGTTCAATCTGGGATGTAAAGCATACGTAATTACATATGTCCTCTAATTGTCTACGAGTGCGCACACCAGTGAGAGGGTTTCCAAGTATTTGAGAAGTTGGATGATCTTTAACAGTCCTAAATTCAGAATTAGGTTCACTTGGTGAAGTTTCTTGTTTTTCAAGTATAAGCACTTCATCATTATCTGAACTAGGAACAGGTGTATTCAAAAGATCGTCAATCACAACATTTATTGACTCTTGAATCACACCGGTCCTGTTGTTCAGAACACGATATGCACGACTGTTTAAAGAATACCCTAAAAAGATCCCTTCATCACTTTTAGTGTCGAATTTTCCAAATTTTCACGGTCACGCAAAATATAACACTTACTGCCAAAAACTCGAAAATATTTGACAGAAGGCTTTTTCTCAAACCACATTTCATAAGCCGTTTTATTATTAGATTTACAGATATAAACACGGTTAATAATGTAGCAGGCTGTATTCACTGCTTCAGCCCATAGATTTCTAGGGAGCTTCATGCTATTTAACATAACATTTCCCATTTCTTGAAGCACTCTATTCTTCCTCTCGACAATTCCATTTTGTTGAGGAGTTTTAGGTGCAGAAAATTCATGCGATATTCCCTGATCGCTACAGAATTTCTCAAAACCGCTATTTTCGAATTCGGATCCATGATCACTACGGATCTTGTTGACTTGAGAACTTTTTTCAGTTTGAATCCGTTTTATAATCTTTTTCACTTCATCAAGGGTTTCTGATTTGTCTCTCAAGAATGAAACCCAAGTGAATCTTGTATAATCATCTACAATAACTAAGATGTATTTTTTGCCACCTCGACTTTCCGTTCTTGTTGGTCCTATAAGATCCATGTGGAGAAGCTCGAGTGGTCTTGTGGTGGTATTGGAGTTCACCTTTTTGTGAGAGCTCCTAGTTTGTTTACCATACTGGCATTCACCACAAATCTTGTCTACTTTTTGCATCTTAGGTAGACCTCTAATTAGTTCACCTTTGCTCAATCTGTATAAATTTCGATAGTGTACATGTCCGAGGCGTTTATGCCATAATTCTGTCTCATCGGTATGGACCATGTAACACGTTTGTTTAGATGAGCTACTATCGCTTACTATATAGCAGTTTTCAGAAGTTCTGCGACCAGTTAATATTACAGAACCCTTTTCATTTATTATTTCACAACCTTGATTAGAAAATTTAACATTATGGTTGTTATCGCATATTTGAGATATGCTCAACAGGTTGTGTTTTTAAACCCTCAACATATAAAACATTTTTAAATAAGGGAAGGTTATAGAGTTGGACCGTACCTTTGCCAATAATCTTGCAGTTGCTACCATCACCAAATGTGACTGACCCATCAGTCATATCTTTAAGATCGGTGAATAGTGCTTTGTCGCCTGTCATATGTCTGGAGCATCCACTGTCTAGGTACCATTTCGAATGGCTTATAGCTTTGAAAGCAGTGTGAGCAACAAACAGACAGCTTTAGGAACCCATTTCAGTACAGTTTTAGGTTTAGGAGAATAATTGGTCTTCTTATGTTTATAGTTGTAGGAGTGACCTACAGAATTAGATTTTAATAGCTCCTTAAGTAAATCAATAAATTTTTCAGCTAGTGGGTTTCGAATCTGATTTTAAAATAGCTGCTTTTGGGTTTAGGAAAAGTTTTTGTATTTTTAGAAAAAACTTGACTAGTACCTTTTCCTTTTGAGTTAGAAGTCTCTCCTTTCACAAATTGGAAGGAGTATTCTTCTGTTTAGGAGATGTGTTTTTATCATAACCCAACCCGGATCGATCGCCACATTTTCTTGATCCGGATAACAATTTTTCTAATTTTGGATCACCTTGGGCATATCTCCATGTGTCCTTCAAACTCAAAAGAGAAGATACTTCATTTTTAAGTTTCTCATTTTCAGATTTCAAATTTTCAATTAGGGAGGTTTTGAATTCTAGGTCACACTTAGACTTTTCAAAACTATCTGAAATTTGAGATTTTTCTAAAATAAGAGTTTCAAAACATTCTTTAAGTTTATAAAACTTTTCTTTTTGAAGTTTAAGTTTGACAGCAATTTTACAACTTTCCTTATATAAGGCATTGTAAGCATCTTGAAGATCTTCATCATATTCATGATCACTATCCAAATTCTCTTCACTTGTTGAATCATCGTGATCGGAAAAAGTAAACTTGGCTAGAGTCATAAGGGCCTTAAGTTCATTGCCCGACTCGGTTTCTGAATTTTCTGACTCAGAAGAGGCTTCAGAATCAGACGATTCATCCCAAGTAGCCAACATACCCTTCCTTTTGAATCTGTCCTTTTTAGGACATTTGTTTGCTAAATGCCCATATTCTTGACAGTTGTAGCATTGACTATCTTTCAATGATTTCCAAGTTTTAGACTTAGGTTTGGAACGTTTCTTTTCATTTGCCTTTTGAAAATCGACTCTTTTCTTACTTTTGAAAATCTTATAAAACTTTTTCGCCAAAAGGGCCATATCATCTTCAGACTTTTCTGAATCTGAATTTTCTTGAATAACACTTTTAGATGACTTCAAAGCAATAGACTTACCTTTAGGAGCTTTAAAACTTAATTCATAGGTTTGTAAAGAACCAACTAATTCCTCTACCTTCATATTATCCGTATCACGAAGTTCCTGGATTGCGGTTACCTTTGAATTGAACCGTTCAGGAAGAGATCGTAGTATTTTTGCACACACTTTACTTTCTGGGATCTTATCGCCAAGACCCCACATTGAGTTTACAATGTCATTAATCTAGTGTAAAAGTCCATAAACATTTCATTTTCCTCCATATGAATTTCTTCAAATTTAGTTGTGAGGAGTTGGACTTTAGATTTCTTGACAATTGATGTACCTTCGTGTGTCATTTCTAAAATATCCCAGGCTTGCTTTGCAGTATCACAGGATATGATTCTTTTGAACTCATCCGGTGATAGTGCGCAAGTGATTGCATTTAGTGCTTTAGCATTAGCACTACTCTCATTTTTCTGAAGTGTGGTCCATTGGTAATACGGTGTAACTTTCATAGATTTTGAACCATCAACACCAGTTACTTCCATGATAGGAGGTTTCCATTCAGTTACTGTGGCTTGCCACACACTTTCATCCATTGATTTGAGGAAGATCCTCATTCTGGCTTTCCAATAGGCATAGTTGGAGCCATCAAAGGGAGGAGGTCTAGTAACTGAAAGGCTATCAAAATTTGACATCTTTTTATATAGCTTAGATCGTTAGCTCAGGAAATAAATCCAAATAAAAAGCAACAAAATGAGCTATTAGGCTCTGATACCACTTGAAAAGGCCAAGCTATATGTCCTAGAGGGGGGGGGGGTGAATAGGACTATGCCAATTTAAATAAAAATCAGCGGAAATAAAATAAACCAATAGCCTTACAACTTGAATCAATTCACAAAGCTAAATTTAAATCACCTTGATAAATAGATATCGAGAGATTGATGCAAATTCAGTTCTAAGGACAACCTTACACCATAATCAACAAGGGCTTATGGTAGGACAACCTTATTTCTAGAACCTCTTTTGGATCAAGGACTCAATATTAATATAAGTAAATGAAATAGCAAGGAATTGAATTTAAATGCAGAAGTAAGATCTAAATTATTACAACAATCCCCACACTTGCTTGAAATGTAAATAGTTACAACATTCACATCCACTTGTACATTCCACAAGATCGAATGATAAAAGATATGAAAATTAAGCAAGCATTCAAACCACAAGTCAAAGAGTTATAGTGGTTCGCTTGTGTGTACACCAACTGTTTTCCAACAGCCACACAAAAAGCTACTCCACTCCTAATATCCTCACACAGGGGATATTAGCGTTCACTAACAAATAGGTTTTCACAGGTTCACCAAAAACCTTTACAATTGTGTCTTTTTCTCTTGGGCTTACACAATCCCAAAAACCCCTCTTTTCTGAGTTTTCTGGTTTTCCTCAGACAACCAATACAATGAGATTTTTCTGGCTTAACCTCAAACAAAACAAAAGTAAATGAATTTTACAGAATTAAAATACCTGGATTTCTCCTTTTTCGTAGCAGCCCGGTAGAACCAATCGGAGTAGATGATTTGAATGTCAAAGTTCAATTTCCAATACTCACATTCATAAGGTTCTAAGTTCTAATTGATTTTAGATTTAACTCGTTGGCGTAGCTAAATTTGATTTTGATTCCAAGAAGAAGGAATAAGATAATTCCTCTTTTCAAATAAGATTGGAATATAGAAACAAAATCAAATTAAATAAGCTAGCAAAAAGGAATATTAAATAAGCACAATCTAGCTTAAAATAAACACAACTTATCTCAGAGTGATCACTTGAAAATTCTTGAATTGAATAGCGTTGAAGTTATGAAAACTCTGAATTTCGTGTTCAATTTATAGAAGCAGAAATCGCTCCTACGACTGGTCTTAGAAACCTACGACTGGTCGTAGCTCTAACAGATTTTGAAAAAATAAGCGCGATCTTTAAAAGCCGTTCTACGACTGGTCGTGAGTACCCTACGACTGGTCGTGGGTCACCTACGACTGGTCGTAGATTCCTACGACTGGTCGTAGGACCAGTGATTTCGTTGCTGGACTTTAAGTCGTAGCTCCACGACTGGTCGTGGACGAGTCGAAGCCACACCTACGACCGGTCGAAGGACCTCCAGGACTGGTCGTGGGCGTACCAAAAATTTCGAAAATCTTCAACTACTTAGGACTGGTCGTGGAATTTCTTGGACTAGTCGAACCAATGCTAGGACTGGTCGAACAAGAGCTAGGACTGGTCGTAGAATAGACCAACCTTGTGTATTTAAAATATTTGATTAATGTATCCAAAGTGACCTACTTAAAGGGTCAACCTAAGGTCATTCAAACCTGAACCATGTCGTATGGACATTGAACTTCAACCATTCAACGAATGTAGATAATTTGAATTATATCAGGCTTGAGATCTTGACCATATCATGCTTGAGATCTTGACCATATCATGCTTGAGATCTTCATCAACATAACTATTCAAACTACTTCATGCGTGTTTCTTTAGATTTGAATTCAACATGTAGCTTCTGAGGCTTCAACATGTAGCTTTTTGAGGCTTCAACATGTAGCTTCTTGAGGTGTCTTGAATTCCAATAAATGATCATACAAGTACAGAACACCGATAGATGTTTTGGCACACAAATTTGACAACCAAAGGAGCATGAGATCAAACACT
>JAJHSJ010001123.1:0-22435 GCA_021015155.1 Magnolia officinalis
AAATTACCCAATTCTGGTCTCATTTAGAAGTTGTCAAGTTACAATTCCAATGAGCTCAAAATATCTAAATGCGACCAGTGAGAGAGAGAGTTATGAAGGTTACGTTGGATAAGGAGATGAAGTAGAAATTCAGTATTGGCGACTGCGGATCCCACTTAGGATGCCCAAAATGACATCGGAATATGACGACTCTAGTCAAGAATGAAAGAGCACTAAAAGTACTTTTAAATGACCAAAAATCGACCCAATCTGACATCAAACGAGGGAGTTAGTTATGAGTGTCTCCGTTAGATCGCGTGATTTTGAAAGATTAATAATCCAAATTGCAAATGACGATCGAAGAGTTCCAATGTGCTTTTGGGTTATCGAAGGGTCTTGAAATTACCCAATTCTGGTCTCATTTAGAAGCTTGTCAAGTTACCCTTCAATGACCTCAAATCGTCTAAACTCGACCGCTGAAGAGAGAGTTCTGAAGGCTACTGTGGGATAAGGAGATGAGGAGAAAGAGAAATTCAGTACCGACGTTTGCGATCCCACTTACGGATGCCCAAGGGTCTCGGAATACGACGATTCCAGTCAGGAATGAAAAAGCACTAAATTTCCTTTCAGATGACCTAGAAACGACCCAATCCGACATCAAACAGGGGAGTTATGAGCGTCTCCGTTGGATCGCGCAATTTGGCATCATTAACAATCCAAATTGCAAAATTTTGATCGAAGAATTCCAACGTGCTTTTTGGATATCGAACGGTCTCAAAATTATCCAATTTTGGTCTCATTTAGAAGCTTGTCAAGTTACCATTCCAATGAGCTCAAAATAGTCTAAATTCGACCACTGAAGAGAGAGCTATGATGGTTACTTTTGGACAAGGAGTTGAAGTAGAAATTCAGTACTGATGACTTCGATCCCACTTACGGATGTCCAAAATGGTCTCGGAATATGACAACTCCAGTCAGGAATGAAAGAGCGCCAAAGTACCTTTCAGATGACCAAAAATCGACCCAATCCGACATCAAACGAGGGAGTTACGAGTGTCTCCGTTGGATCCCGCGATTTGGATAGATGAAAATCCAAATTGCAAAATGACGATGGAAGAGTTCCAACATGCTTTTGGGATATCGAACGGTCTCGAAATTACCCAATTCTGGTCTCATTTAGAAGCTTGACAAGTTACCATTGCAATGACCTCAAAATCGTCTAAATTCGACCACTGAAGAGAGAGAGAGTATGAATGTTACTGTTGGACAAGGTGATGAAATGAAAGAGAAATTCAGTAACGACAACAGCGATCCCACTTATGGATGCCCAAATGGTCTCGAATACGACGATTCCAGTCAGGAATGAGAGAGTACTAAAGTACCTTTCAGATGACCAAAATTCGACCCAATCCGACATCTAACGAGGGAGTTATGAGCGACTCCGTTGGAACGCGCGATTTGGAAAGATTAATAATCCAAATTGCAAAATGACGATCGAAGAGTTCCAACGTGCTTTTGCAATATCGAACGGTCTCGAAATTACCCAATTCTGGTCTCATTTAGAAGCTTCACAAGTTACCATTACAATGACCTCAAATCGTCTAAATTCGACCACTGAAGAGAGAGTTATGAAGGTTACTGTTGGACAGGGAGAAGAAGGAGAAATTAAGTACCGACGATTGCAATCCCACTTACAGATGACAAAATGGTCTCAGAATACGACAATTCCTATCATGAATGAAAGAGCACTAAATTACCATTCAGATGACCAAAAACCAACCCAATCCGACATCAAACGAGGGAGTTATGAGCGTTTCCGTTGGATCGCGCGATTTGGAAAGATTAGCAATCCAAATTGCAAAATGACGATCGAAGAGTTCCAACTTGCTTGCTGGGATATCGAACGGTCTCGAAATTACCCAATTCTGGTCTCATTTAGAAGCTTGTCAAGTTACCATTCCAATGATCTCAAAATTGTCTACATTCGACCACTGAAGACAGAGTTATGAAGGTTACTGTTGGACAAGGAGATAAAGGAGAAATTCAGTACCGACGACCGCGATCTCACTCACAGATGCCCAAAATGGTCTCAGAATATGACGAATCCAGTCAGGAATGAAAGAGCACTACAGTACCTTTCAGATGACCCAAAATCGACCCAATCTGACATCAAACGAGGGAGTTATGAGTGTCTCCGTCGGATCGCGCAATTTGGAACGATTAACAATCCCAATTGCAAAATGACGATCAAAGAGTTCCAACGTGCTTTTAGGATATCGAACGGTCTCGAAATTACCCAATTCTGGTCTCATTTTGAAGCTTGTCAAGTTACCATTCCAATGAACTCCAAATTGACAAAATTCGACAAGTGAAGAAAGAGTTATGAAGGTTACTGTTGGACAAGGAGATGAAGTAGAAATTCAGTTCCGATGACAGCGATCTCACTTATAGATGCCCAAAATGGTCTCAGAATACGATGACTCCAGTCAGGAATGAAAGAGCACTAAAGTTCCTTTCAGATGACAAAAAATCGACCCAATCCGACATCAAATGAGGGAGTTATGAGTGCCTTCGTTGGATCGTGCGATTTGGAATGATGAAAAATCCAAATTGCAAAATGACGATCGAAGAGTTCCAACGTGCTTTTGGGATATCGAACGGTCTCGAAATTACCCAATTCTGGTCTCATTTAGAAGCTTGTCAAGTTACAATTCCAATGAGCTCAAAATAGTCTAAATGCGACCACTGAAGAGAGAGTTATGAAGGTTACGGTTGGATAAGGAGATGAAGTAGAAATTCAGTATTGGCGACTGCGATCCCACTTACGGATGCCCAAAATGACATCGGAATATGACGACTCTAGTCAAGAATGAAAGAGCACTAAAGTACTTTTAAATGACCAAAAATCGACCCAATCTGACATCAAACGAGGGAGTTATGAGTCTCCGTTAGATCGCGCGATTTTGAAAGATTAATAATCCAAATTGCAAATTGACGATCGAAGAGTTCCAATGTGCTTTTGGGTTATCGAAGGTCTTGAAATTACCCAATTCTGGTCTCATTTAGAAGCTTGTCAAGTTACCCTTTCAATGACCTCAAATCGTCTAAACTCGACCGCTGAAGAGAGAGTTCTGAAGGCTACTGTTGGATAAGGAGATGAAGGAGAAATTCAGTACCGACGTTTGCGATCCCACTTACGGATGCCCAAAGGGTCTCGGAATACGACGATTCCAGTCAGGAATGAAAAAGCACTAAATTTCCTTTCAGATGACCTAGAGAAACGACCCAATCCGACATCAAACAGGGGATTATGAGCGTCTCCGTTGGATCGCGCAATTTGGAATCATTAACAATCCAAATTGCAAAATTTTGATCGAAGAATTCCAACGTGCTTTTTGGATATCGAACGGTCTCAAAATTATCCAATTTTGGTCTCATTTAGAAGCTTGTCAAGTTACCATTCCAATGAGCTCAAAATAGTCTAAATTCGACCACTGAAGAGAGAGCTATGATGGTTACTTTTGGACAAGGAGTTGAAGTAGAAATTCAGTACTGATGACTTCGATCCCACTTACGGATGTCCAAAATGGTCTCGGAATATGACGACTCCAGTCAGGAATGAAAGAGCGCTAAAGTACCTTTCAGATGACCAAAAATCGACCCAATCCGACATCAAACGAGGGAGTTACGAGTGTCTCCGTTGGATCCCGCGATTTGGATAGATGAAAATCCAAATTGCAAAATGACGATCGAAGAGTTCCAACATGCTTTTGGGATATCGAACG
Source organism: Magnolia officinalis (assembly GCA_021015155.1). Lineage (NCBI taxonomy): Eukaryota > Viridiplantae > Streptophyta > Magnoliopsida > Magnoliales > Magnoliaceae > Magnolia > Magnolia officinalis. Next base: position 3,765 of record JAJHSJ010001123.1, read on the forward strand.
GTCTCGAAATTACCCAATTCTGGTCTCATTTAGAAGCTTGACAAGTTACCATTGCAATGACCTCAAAATCGTCTAAATTCGACCACTGAAGAGAGAGTTATGAATGTTACTGTTGGACAAGGTGATGAAAGAGAAATTCAGTAACGACAACAGCGATCCCACTTATGGATGCCCAAATGGTCTCGAATACGACGATTCCAGTCAGGAATGAGAGAGTACTATAAAGTACCTTTCAGATGACCAAAATTCGACCCAATCCGACATCTAACGAGGGAGTTATGAGCGACTCCGTTGGAACGCGCGATTTGGAAAGATTAATAATCCAAATTGCAAAATGACGATCGAAGAGTTCCAACGTGCTTTTGCAATATCGAACGGTCTCGAAATTACCCAATTCTGGTCTCATTTAGAAGCTTCACAAGTTACCATTACAATGACCTCAAATCGTCTAAATTCGACCACTGAAGAGAGAGTTATGAAGGTTACTGTTGGACAGGAGAAGAAGGAGAAATTAAGTACCGACGATTGCAATCCCACTTACAGATGACAAAATGGTCTCAGAATACGACAATTCCTATCATGAATGAAAGAGCACTAAATTACCATTCAGATGACCAAAAACCAACCCAATCCGACATCAAACGAGGGAGTTATGAGCGTTCCGTTGGATCGCGCGATTTGGAAAGATTAGCAATCCAAATTGCAAAATGACGATCGAAGAGTTCCAACTGCTGCTGGGATATCGAACGGTCTCGAAATTACCCAATTCTGGTCTCATTTAGAAGCTTGTCAAGTTACCATTTCAATGATCTCAAAATTGTCTACATTCGACCACTGAAGAGAGAGTTATGAAGGTACTGTTGGACAAGGAGATGAAGGAGAAATTCAGTAGTACCGACGTTTGCGATCCCACTTACGGATGCCCAAATGGTCTCGGAATACGACGATTCCAGTCAGGAATGAAAAGCACTAAATTTCCTTTCAGATGACAAAAAACGACCCAATCCGACATCAAAAGGGGAGTTATGAGCGTCTCCGTTGGATCGCGCAATTTGGAATCATTAACAATCCAAATTGCAAAATGACGATCGAAGAGTTCCAACGTGCTTTTTGGATATCGAACGGTCTCAAATTACCCAATTTGGTCTCATTTAGAAGCTTGTCAAGTTACCATTCCAATGAGCTCAAAATAGTCTAAATTCGACCACTGAAGAGAGAGTTATGATGGTTACTGTTGGACAAGGAGATGAAGTAGAAATTCAGTACTGATGACTTCGATCCCACTTACGGATGCCCAAAATGGTCTCGGAATTGACGACTCCAGTCAGGAATGAAAGAGCACTAAAGTACCTTTCAGATGACCAAAAATCGACCCAATCCGACATCAAACGAGGGAGTTATGAGTGTCTCCGTTGGATCGCGCGATTTGGATAGATTAAAATCCAAATTGCAAAATGACGATCGAAGAGTTCCAACGTGCTTTTGGGATATCGAACGGTCTCGAAATTACCCAATTCTGGTCTCATTTAGAAGCTTGACAAGTTACCATTCCAATGACCTCAAAATTGTCTAAATTCGACCACTGAAGAGAGTTATGAAGGTTACTGTTGGACAAGGTGAGATGAAAAGAAATTCAGTAACGACGACAGCGATCCCACTTATGGATGCCCAAATGGTCTCGAATACGACGATTCCAGTCAGGAATGAAAGAGCACTAAAGTACCTTTCAGATGACCAAAATTCGACCCATCCAGTCAGGATGAAAGAGACATCAAACGAGGGAGTTATGAGTGTCTCCGTTGGATCGCGCTTTGGAAGATTAAAATCCAAATTGCAAAATGACGATCGAAGAGTTCCAACATGCTTTGGGATATCGAACGGTCTCGAAATTACCCAATTCTGGTCTCATTTAGAAGCTTGTCAAGTTACCATTGCAATGAGCTCAAAATCGTCTAAATTCGACCACTGAAGAGAGAGTTATGAAGGTTACTGTTGGACAAGGAGATGAAGTGAGAAATTCAGTACCGATGACTTCGATCCCACTTACGGATGTCCAAAATGGTCTCGGAATATGACGACTCCAGTCAGGAATGAAAGAGCACTAAAGTACCTTTCAGATGACCAAAATCGACCCAATCCGACATCAAACGAGGGAGTTATGAGTGTCTCCGTTGGATCCCGCGATTTGGAAGATGAAAATCCAAATTGCAAAATGACGATCGAAGAGTTCCAACGTGCTTTTGGGATATCGAACGGTCTCGAAATTACCCAATTCTGGTCTCATTTAGAAGCTTGTCAAGTTACCATTCCAATGAGCTCAAAATAGTCTAAATTCGACCACTGAAGAGAGAGTTATGAAGGTTACTGTTGGACAAGGAGATGAAAGAGAAATTCAGTAACGATGACAGCGATCCCACTTATGGATGCCAAAATGGTCTCGAATACGACGATTCCAGTCAGGAATGAAAGAGCACTAAAGTACCTTTCAGATGACAAAAATTCGACCCAATCCGACATCAACGAGGGAGTTATGAGTGTCTCCGTTGGATCGCGCGATTTGGAAAGATTAAAATCCAAATTGCAAAATGACGATCGAAGAGTTCCAACATGCTTTTGGGATATCGAACGGTCTCGAAATTACCCAATTCTGGTCTCATTTAGAAGCTTGACAAGTTACCATTGCAATGACCTCAAAATAGTCTAAATTCGACCACTGAAGAGAGAGTTATGAAGGTTACTGTTGGACAAGGTGATGAAAGAGAAATTCAGTAACGACAACAGCGATCCCACTTATGGATGCCCAAATGGTCTCGAATACGACGATTCCAGTCAGGAATGAGAGAGTACTAAAGTACCTTTCAGATGACCAAAATTCGACCCAATCCGACATCTAAGAGGGAGTTATGAGCGACTCCGTTGGAACGCGCGATTTGGAAAGATTAATAATCCAAATTGCAAAATGACGATCCAAGAGTTCCAACGTGCTTTTGCAATATCGAACGGTCTCGAAATTACCCAATTCTGGTCTCATTTAGAAGCTTCACAAGTTACCATTACAATGACCTCAAATCGTCTAAATTCGACCACTGAAGAGAGAGTTATGAAGGTTACTGTTGGACAGGAGAAGAAGGAGAAATTAAGTACCGACGATTGCAATCCCACTTACAGATGACAAAATGGTCTCAGAATACGACATTCCTATCATGAATGAAAGAGCACTAAATTACCATTCAGATGACCAAAAATCCACCCAATCCGACATCAAACGAGGGAGTTATGAGCGTTCCGTTGGATCGCGCGATTTGGAAAGATAACAATCCAAATTGCAAAATGACGATCGAAGAGTTCCAACTTGCTGCTTGGGATATCGAACGGTCTCGAAATTACCCAATTCTGGTCTCATTTAGAAGCTTGTCAAGTTACCATTCCAATGATCTCAAAATTGTCTACATTCGACCACTGAAGAGAGAGTTATGAAGGTTACGTTGGACAAGGAGATAAAGGAGAAATTCAGTACCGACGACCGCGATCTCACTCACAGATGCCCAAAATGGTCTCAGAATATGACGACTCCAGTCAGGAATGAAAGAGCACTAAAGTACCTTTCAGATGACCCAAAATCGACCCAATCTGACATCAAACGAGGGAGTTATGAGTGTCTCCGTCGGATCGCGGAATTTGAAAGAATAACAATCCAAATTGCAAAATGACGATCAAAGAGTTCCAACGTGCTTTTGGGATATCGAATGGTCTCGAAATTACCCAATTCTGGTCTCATTTAGAAGCTTGTCAAGTTACCATTCCAATGAACTCAAATTGTCAAAATTCGACAAGTGAAGAAAGAGTTATGAAGGTACTGTTGGACAAGGAGATGAAGTAGAAATTCAGTTCCGATGACAGCGATCCCACTTATAGATGCCCAAAATGGTCTCAGAATACGATGACTCCAGTCAGGAATGAAAGAGCACTAAAGTTCCTTTCAGATGACAAAAAATCGACCCAATCCGACATCAAATGAGGGAGTTATGAGTGTCTTCGTTGGATCGTGCGATTTGGAATGATGAAAAATCCAAATTGCAAAATTACGATCGAAGAGTTCCAACGTGCTTTTGGGATATCGAACGGTCTCGAAATTACCCAATTCTGGTCTCATTTAGAAGCTTGTCAAGTTACATTCCAATGAGCTCAAAATAGTCTAAATGCGACCACTGAAGAGAGAGTTATGAAGGTTACGGTTTGGATAAGGCGATGAAGTAGAAATTCAGTATTGGCGACTGCGATCCCACTTACGGATGCCAAAAATGACATCGGAATATGACGACTCTAGTCAGGAATGACCAAAATTGCAAAATGACGATCAAAGAGTTCCAACGTGCTTTAGGATATCGAACGGTCTCGAATTACCCAATTCTGCTCATTTTGAAGCTTGTCAAGTTACCATTCAAATGAAACTCCAATTGACAAAATTCGACAAGGAAGAAAGAGTTATGAAGGTTACTGTGGACAAGGAGATGAAGTAGAAATTCAGTTCCGATGACAGCGATCTCACTTAAGATGCCCAAATGGTCTAAATACCGATGCCCCAGTCAGGAATGAAAGAGCACTAAAGTTCCTTTCAAAGGTACTGTAGTTCTCTTTCATTCCTGACTGGAATCGTCGTATTCCGAGGCACCATTTGGGCATCCGTAAGTGACATCGCGTCATCGGTACTGAATTTCTCCTTCATCTCCTTTTCCAAAAGTTACCTTCATAACTCTCTTCAGTGGTCGAATTTAATATCTTTTGATCTCATTGGAATGGTAACTTAACGAGCTTCCAAATGGGACCAAAATTGGCTAATTTCGAGACTGTTCGATATCCCAAAAGCACGTTGGAACTCTTCGATCGTCATTTGCCATTTGGATTGTTAATCTTTCTAAGTCGCGCGATCCAACGGAGACGCTCATAACTCCCTCGTTTGATGTTGCATTGGGTCGATTTTTGGTCATCTGAAAGGGTACTTTAATGCTCTTTCATTCCTGTCTGGAATAGTCGTATTCCGAGACCATTTGGGCATCCGTAATTGGGATCGCAGTAGTCGGTACTAAATTTCTCCTTCATCTCCATGTCTGACAGTAACCTTCGTAACTCTCTCTTCAGCGGTCGAATTTAGACTATTTTGATCTCATTGGAAAGGTAATCTGACAAGCTTCTAAATGAGACCAGAATTGAGTAATTTCGATACCGTTCGATATCCAAAAGCACGTGGGAACTCTTCGATCGTCATTTTGCAATTTGGATGTTAATCTTTCCAAATCGCGCAATCCAACGGAGACGCTCATAACTCCCTCGTTTGATGTCGGATTGGGTCAATTTTTCGTCATCTTAAAGGTACTTTAGTGCTCTTTCAATCGTGACTGGAATCGTCGTATTTTGAGACCATTTGGGCATCTGTAAGTGAGATCGCAGTCGTCGGTATTGAAATTCTCCTTCATCTCCTTGTCCAATAGTAACCTTCATAACTCTCTCTCTTCAGTGGTCGAATTTAAACTATTTTGAGCTCATTAGAATGGTAACATAACAAGCTTCCATATGGGACCAGAATTGGCTAATTTCGAGGCCGTTAAATATCACAAAAGCACGTTGGAACTCTTCGATCGTCATTTTGCAGTTTGGATCGTTACTCTTTCCAAATCGCGCGATCCAACTGAGACGCTCATAACTCCCTCGTTTGATGTCGGATTGGGTCGATTTTGGGTCATCTGAATGGTACTTTTAGTGCTCTTTCATTCCTGACTGAAATCATTGTATTCCGAGACCATTCAGGCATCCGTAAGTGGGATCGCAGTCCTCGGTACTGAACTTCTCCTTCATCTCCTTGTCCAGCAATAACCTTCATAACTATCACATCTGCGGTGAAATTTAGACTATTTTGAGCTCATTCGAATGGTAACTTGACAAATTTCTAAATGAGACCAGAATTTGGTAATTTCGAGACCATTCGATATCCCAAAGCGCGTTGGAAGTCCTCGATCGTCGTATTTTGCAATTTGGATAGTTAATCTTTCCAAATCGCGCGATCCAACGGAGACGCTGATCACTCCCTTGTTTGAAGTTTGATTTGATCGATTTTTGGTCAACTTAAAGGTACTTTAGTGCTCTTTCATTCCTGACTGGAATCGTCGTATTCCAAGACCATTTGGGCATCCGTAAGTGAGATCACAGTCGTCGGTACTGAATTTCTCCTTCATCTCCTTGTCCAATAGTAACCTTCATAACTCTCTCTTTAGTGGTCGAATTTAAAGTTTTTTGAGCTCATTAGAATGGTAACTTAACAAGCTTCCAAATGGGACCAGAATTGGCTAATTTCGAGACAATCGATATCCCAAATCCACGTTGGACTCTTCGACCGTCATTTTACAATTTGGATTGTTTATCTTTCCAAATCGCACGATCCAACGGAGGCGCTCATAACTCCCTCGTTTGATGTCGGATTGGGTCGATTTTTCGTCATCATAAAGGTAGTTTAGTGCACTTTAATTCGTGAATGGAATCGCCGTATTCTGAGACCATTTGGGCATCCGTAAGTGGGATCGCAGTCGTCGGTGTTGATTTTCTCCTTCATCTCTTGTCCAACAGTAACCTACATAGCTCTCTCTTCAGTGGTCAAGTTTAGACTATTTTGAGCTCATTGGAATGGTAACTTGACAAGCTTCTAAATGAGGCCAGAATGGGGTAATTTCGAGACCGTTCGATATCCGAAAAGCACGTTGGAACTCTTCGATCGTCGTATTTTGCAATTTGGATGTTAATCTTTCCAAATCGCGTGATCCAACAAAGGCGCTGATAACTCCTTGTTTGCTGTCTGATTCGGTCGATTTTTGGTCCACTGAAAGGTACTGTAGTTCTCTTTCATTCCTGACTGGAATCGTCGTATTCCGAGACACCATTTGGGCATCCGTAAGTGACATCGCGTCATCGGTACTGAATTTCTCCTTCATCTCCTTGTCCAAAAGTTACCTTCATAACTCTCTTCAGTGGTCGAATTTAATCTATTTTGATCTCATTGGAATGGTAACTTAACGAGCTTCCAAATGGGACCAAAATTGGCTAATTTCGAGACTGTTCGATATCCCAAAAGCACGTTGGAACTCTTCGATCGTCATTTTGCAATTTGGATTGTTAATCTTTCTAAGTCGCGCGATCCAACGGAGACGCTCATAACTCCCTCGTTTGATGTTGGATTGGGTCGATTTTTGGTCATCTGAAAGGTACTTCAATGCTCTTTCATTCCTGTCTGGAATGTCGTATTCCGAGACCATTTGGGCATCCGTAATTGGGATCGCAGTAGTCGGTACTAAATTTCTCCTTCATCTCCATGTCTGACAGTAACCTTCGTAACTCTCTCTTCAGCGGTCGAATTTAGACTATTTTGATCTCATTGGAAAGGTAATCTGACAAGCTTCTAAATGAGACCAGAATTGAGTAATTTCGATACCGTTCGATATCCCAAAAGCACGTGGGAACTCTTCGATCGTCATTTTGCAATTTGGATTGTTAATCTTTCCAAATCGCGCAATCCAACGGAGACGCTCATAACTCCCTCGTTTGATGTCGGATTGGGTCAATTTTTCGTCATCTTAAAGGTACTTTAGTGCTCTTTCAATCGTGACTGGAATCGTCGTATTTTGAGACCATTTGGGCATCTGTAAGTGAGATCGCAGTCGTCGGTATTGAAATTCTCCTTCATCTCCTTGTCCAATAGTAACCTTCATAACTCTCTCTCTTCAGTGGTCGAATTTAAACTATTTTGAGCTCATTAGAATGGTAACATAACAAGCTTCCATATGGGACCAGAATTGGCTAATTTCGAGGCCGTTAAATATCACAAAAGCACGTTGGAACTCTTCGATCGTCATTTTGCAGTTTGGATTGTTACTCTTTCCAAATATCGCGATCCAACTGAGACGCTCATAACTCCCTCGTTTGATGTCGGATTGGGTCGATTTTGGGTCATCTGAATGGTACTTTTTAGTGCTCTTTCATTCCTGACTGAAATCATTGTATTCCGAGACCATTCAGGCATCCGTAAGTGGGATCGCAGTCCTCGGTACTGAACTTCTCCTTCATCTCCTTGTCCAGCAATAACCTTCATAACTATCACATCTGTGGTGAAATTTAGACTATTTTGAGCTCATTCGAATGGTAACTTGACAAATTTCTAAATGAGACCAGAATTTGGTAATTTCGAGACCATTCGATATCCCAAAAGCGCGTTGGAAGTCCTCGATCGTCGTATTTTGCAATTTGGATAGTTAATCTTTCCAAATCGCGCGATCCAACGGAGACGCTGATAACTCCCTTGTTTGAAGTTTGATTTGATCGATTTTGGTCAACTTAAAGGTACTTTAGTGCTCTTTCATTCCTGACTGGAATCGTCGTATTCCAAGACCATTTGGGCATCCGTAAGTGAGATCACAGTCGTCGGTACTGAATTTCTCCTTCATCTCCTTGTCCAATAGTAACCTTCATAACTCTCTCTTTAGTGGTCGAATTTAAAGTTTTTTGAGCTCATTAGAATGGTAACTTAACAAGCTTCCAAATGGGACCAGAATTGGCTAATTTCGAGACAATCGATATCCCAAATCCACGTTGGAACTCTTCGACCGTCATTTTGCAATTTGGATTGTTTATCTTTCCAAATCGCACGATCCAACGGAGGCGCTCATAACTCCCTCGTTTGATGTCGGATTGGGTCGATTTTTCGTCATCATAAAGGTAGTTTAGTGCACTTTAATTCGTGAATGGAATCGTCGTATTCTGAGACCATTTGGGCATCCGTAAGTGGGATCGCAGTCGTCGGTGTTGATTTTCTCCTTCATCTCCTTGTCCAACAGTAACCTACATAGCTCTCTCTTCAGTGGTCAAGTTTAGACTATTTTGAGCTCATTGGAATGGTAACTTGACAAGCTTCTAAATGAGGCCAGAATGGGGTAATTTCGAGACCGTTCGATATCCCAATAGCACGTTGGAACTCTTCGATCGTCGTATTTTGCAATTTGGATTGTTAATCTTTCCAAATCGCGTGATCCAACAAAGGCGCTAATAACTCCCTTGTTTGCTGTCTGATTCGGTCGATTTTTGGTCCACTGAAAGGTATTGTAGTTCTCTTTCATTCCTGACTGGAATCGTCGTATTCCGAGACACCATTTGGGCATCCATAAGTGACATCGCGTCATCGGTACTGAATTTCTCCTTCATCTCCTTGTCCAAAAGTTACCTTCATAACTCTCTTCAGTGGTCGAATTTAATCTATTTTGATCTCATTGGAATGGTAACTTAACGAGCTTCCAAATGGGACCAAAATTGGCTAATTTCGAGACTGTTCGATATCCCAAAAGCACGTTGGAACTCTTCGATCGTCATTTTGCAATTTGGATTGTTAATCTTTCTAAGTCGCGCGATCCAACGGAGACGCTCATAACTCCCTCGTTTGATGTTGGATTGGGTCGATTTTTGGTCATCTGAAAGGTACTTCAATGCTCTTTCATTCCTGTCTGGAATAGTCGTATTCCGAGACCATTTGGGCATCCGTAATTGGGATCGCAGTAGTCGGTACTAAATTTCTCCTTCATCTCCATGTCTGACAGTAACCTTCGTAACTCTCTCTTCAGCGGTCGAATTTAGACTATTTTGATCTCATTGGAAAGGTAATCTGACAAGCTTCTAAATGAGACCAGAATTGAGTAATTTCGATACCGTTCGATATCCCAAAAGCACGTGGGAACTCTTCGATCGTCATTTTGCAATTTGGATTGTTAATCTTTCCAAATCGCGCAATCCAACGGAGACGCTCATAACTCCCTCGTTTGATGTCGGATTGGGTCAATTTTTCGTCATCTTAAAGGTACTTTAGTGCTCTTTCAATCGTGACTGGAATCGTCGTATTTTGAGACCATTTGGGCATCTGTAAGTGAGATCGCAGTCGTCGGTATTGAAATTCTCCTTCATCTCCTTGTCCAATAGTAACCTTCATAACTCTCTCTCTTCAGTGGTCGAATTTAAACTATTTTGAGCTCATTAGAATGGTAACATAACAAGCTTCCATATGGGACCAGAATTGGCTAATTTCGAGGCCGTTAAATATCACAAAAGCACGTTGGAACTCTTCGATCGTCATTTTGCAGTTTGGATTGTTACTCTTTCCAAATCGCGCGATCCAACTGAGACACGCTCATAACTCCCTCGTTTGATGTCGGATTGGGTCGATTTTGGGTCATCTGAATGGTACTTTTTAGTGCTCTTTCATTCCTGACTGAAATCATTGTATTCCGAGACCATTCAGGCATCCGTAAGTGGGATCGCAGTCCTCGGTACTGAACTTCTCCTTCATCTCCTTGTCCAGCAATAACCTTCATAACTATCACATCTGCGGTGAAATTTAGACTATTTTGAGCTCATTCGAATGGTAACTTGACAAATTCTAAATGAGACCAGAATTTGGTAATTTCGAGACCATTCGATATCCCAAAAGCGCGTTGGAAGTCCTCGATCGTCGTATTTTGCAATTTGGATAGTTAATCTTTCCAAATCGCGCGATCCAACGGAGACGCTGATAACTCCCTTGTTTGAAGTTTGATTTGATCGATTTTTGGTCAACTTAAAGGTACTTTAGTGCTCTTTCATTCCTGACTGGAATCGTCGTATTCCAAGACCATTTGGGCATCCGTAAGTGAGATCACAGTCGTCGGTACTGAATTTCTCCTTCATCTCCTTGTCCAATAGTAACCTTCATAACTCTCTCTTTAGTGGTCGAATTTAAAGTTTTTTGAGCTCATTAGAATGGTAACTTAACAAGCTTCCAAATGGGACCAGAATTGGCTAATTTCGAGACAATCGATATCCCAAATCCACGTTGGAACTCTTCGACCGTCATTTTGCAATTTGGATTGTTTATCTTTCCAAATCGCACGATCCAACGGAGGCGCTCATAACTCCCTCGTTTGATGTCGGATTGGGTCGATTTTTCGTCATCATAAAGGTAGTTTAGTGCACTTTAATTCGTGAATGGAATCGCCGTATTCTGAGACCATTTGGGCATCCGTAAGTGGGATCGCAGTCGTCGGTGTTGATTTTCTCCTTCATCTCCTTGTCCAACAGTAACCTACATAGCTCTCTCTTCAGTGGTCAAGTTTAGACTATTTTGAGCTCATTGGAATGGTAACTTGACAAGCTTCTAAATGAGGCCAGAATGGGGTAATTTCGAGACCGTTCGATATCCCAAAAGCACGTTGGAACTCTTCGATCGTCGTATTTTGCAATTTGGATTGTTAATCTTTCCAAATCGCGTGATCCAACAAAGGCGCTGATAACCCTTGTTTGCTGTCTGATTCGGTCGATTTTTGGTCCACTGAAAGGTACTGTAGTTCTCTTTCATTCCTGACTGGAATCGTCGTATTCCGAGACACCATTTGGGCATCCGTAAGTGACATCGCGTCATCGGTACTGAATTTCTCCTTCATCTCCTTGTCCAAAGTTACCTTCATAACTCTCTTCAGTGGTCGAATTTAATCTATTTTGATCTCATTGGAATGGTAACTTAACGAGCTTCCAAATGGGACCAAAATTGGCTAATTTCGAGACTGTTCGATATCCCAAAAGCACGTTGGAACTCTTCGATAGTCATTTTGCAATTTGGATTGTTAATCTTTCTAAGTCGCGCGATCCAACGGAGACGCTCATAACTCCCTCGTTTGATGTTGGATTGGGTCGATTTTTGGTCAAAAAGGTACTTCAATGCTCTTTCATTCCTGTCTGGAATAGTCGTATTCCGAGACCATTTGGGCATCCGTAATTGGGATCGCAGTAGTCGGTACTAAATTTCTCCTTCATCTCCATGTCTGACAGTAACCTTCGTAACTCTCTCTTCAGCGGTCGAATTTAGACTATTTTGATCTCATTGGAAAGGTAATCTGACAAGCTTCTAAATGAGACCAGAATTGAGTAATTTCGATACCGTTCGATATCCCAAAAGCACGTGGGAACTCTTCGATCGTCATTTTGCAATTTGGATTGTTAATCTTTCCAAATCGCGCAATCCAACGGAGACGCTCATAACTCCCTCGTTTGATGTCGGATTGGGTCAATTTTTCGTCATCTAAAGGTACTTTAGTGCTCTTTCAATCGTGACTGGAATCGTCGTATTTTGAGACCATTTGGCATCTGTAAGTGAGATCGCAGTCGTCGGTATTGAAATTCTCCTTCATCTCCTTGTCCAATAGTAACCTTCATAACTCTCTCTCTTCAGTGGTCGAATTTAAACTATTTGAGCTCATTAGAATGGTAACATAACAAGCTTCCATATGGGACCAGAATTGGCTAATTTCGAGGCCGTTAAATATCACAAAAGCACGTTGGAACTCTTCGATCGTCATTTTGCAGTTTGGATTGTTACTCTTTCCAAATCGCGCGATCCAACTGAGACGCTCATAACTCCCTCGTTTGATGTCGGATTGGGTCGATTTTGGGTCATCTGAATGGTACTTTTTAGTGCTCTTTCATTCCTGACTGAAATCATTGTATTCCGAGACCATTCAGGCATCCGTAAGTGGGATCGCAGTCCTCGGTACTGAACTTCTCCTTCATCTCCTTGTCCAGCAATAACCTTCATAACTATCACATCTGCGGTGAAATTTAGACTATTTTGAGCTCATTCGAATGGTAACTTGACAAATTTCTAAATGAGACCAGAATTTGGTAATTTCGAGACCATTCGATATCCCAAAAGCGCGTTGGAAGTCCTCGATCGTCGTATTTGCAATTTGGATAGTTAATCTTTCCAAATCGCGCGATCCAACGGAGACGCTGATAACTCCCTTGTTTGAAGTTTGATTGATCGATTTTTGGTCAACTTAAAGGTACTTTAGTGCTCTTTCATTCCTGACTGGAATCGTCGTATTCCAAGACCATTGGGCATCCGTAAGTGAGATCACAGTCGTCGGTACTGAATTTCTCCTTCATCTCTTTGTCCAATAGTAACCTTCATAACTCTCTCTTTAGTGGTCGAATTTAAAGTTTTTTGAGCTCATTAGAATGGTAACTTAACAAGCTTCCAAATGGGACCAGAATTGGCTAATTTCGAGACAATCGATATCCCAAATCCACGTTGGAACTCTTCGACCGTCATTTTGCAATTTGGATTGTTTATCTTTCCAAATCGCACGATCCAACGGAGGCGCTCATAACTCCCTCGTTTGATGTCGGATTGGGTCGATTTTTCGTCATCATAAAGGTAGTTTAGTGCACTTTAATTCGTGAATGGAATCGCGTATTCTGAGACCATTTGGGCATCCGTAAGTGGGATCGCAGTCGTCGGTGTTGATTTTCTCCTTCATCTCCTTGTCCAACAGTAACCTACATAGCTCTCTCTTCAGTGGTCAAGTTTAGACTATTTTGAGCTCATTGGAATGGTAACTTGACAAGCTTCTAAATGAGGCCAGAATGGGGTAATTTCGAGACCGTTCGATATCCCAAAAGCACGTTGGAACTCTTCGATCGTCGTATTTTGCAATTTGGATTGTTAATCTTTCCAAATCGCGTGATCCAACAAAGGCGCTGATAACTCCCTTGTTTGCTGTCTGATTCGGTCGATTTTTGGTCCACTGAAAGGTACTTTAGTTCTCTTTCATTCCTGACTGGAATCGTCGTATTCGAGACACCATTTGGGCATCCGTAAGTGACATCGCGTCATCGGTACTGAATCTCCTTCATCTCCTTGTCCAAAAGTTACCTTCATAACTCTCTTCAGTGGTCGAATTTAATCTATTTTGATCTCATTGGAATGGTAAATTAACGAGCTTCCAAATGGGACCAAAATTGGCTAATTTCGAGACTGTTCGATATCCCAAAAGCACGTTGGAACTCTTCGATCGTCATTTTGCAATTTGGATTGTTAATCTTTCTAAGTCGCGCGATCCAACGGAGACGCTCATAACTCCCTCGTTTGATGTTGGATTGGGTCGATTTTTGGTCATCTGAAAGGTACTTCAATGCTCTTTCATTCCTGTCTGGAATAGTCGTATTCCGAGACCATTTGGGCATCCGTAATTGGGATCGCAGTAGTCGGTACTAAATTTCTCCTTCATCTCCATGTCTGACAGTAACAACATTCGTAAACTCTCTCTCTCAGCGGTCGAATTTAGACTATTTTGATCTCATTGGAAAGGTAATCTGACAAGCTTCTAATGAGACCAGAATTGAGTAATTTCGATACCGTTCGATATCCCAAAAGCACGTGGGAACTCTTCGATCGTCATTTTGCAATTTGGATTGTTAATCTTTCCAAATCGCGCAATCCAACGGAGACGCTCATAACTCCCTCGTTTGATGTCGGATTGGGTCAATTTTCGTCATCTTAAAGGTACTTAGTGCTCTTTCAATCGTGATGGAATCGTCGTATTTGAGACCATTTGGGCATCTGTAAGTGAGATCGCAGTCGTCGGTATTGAAATTCTCCTTCATCTCCTTGTCCAATAGTAACCTTCATAACTCTCTCTCTTCAGTGGTCGAATTTAAACTATTTTGAGCTCATTAGAATGGTAACATAACAAGCTTCCATATGGACCAGAATTGGCTAATTTCGAGGCCGTTAAATATCACAAAAGCACGTTGGAACTCTTCGATCGTCATTTTGCAGTTTGGATTGTTACTCTTTCCAAATCGCGCGATCCAACTGAGACGCTCATAACTCCCTCGTTTGATGTCGGATTGGGTCGATTTTGGGTCATCTGAATGGTACTTTTAGTGCTCTTTCATTCCTGACTGAAATCATTGTATTCCGAGACCATTCAGGCATCCGTAAGTGGGATCGCAGTCCTCGGTACTGAACTTCTCCTTCATCTCCTTGTCCAGCAATAACCTTCATAACTATCACATCTGCGGTGAAATTTAGACTATTTTGAGCTCATTCGAATGGTAACTTGACAAATTTCTAAATGAGACCAGAATTTGGTAATTCGAGACCATTCGATATCCCAAAAGCGCGTTGGAAGTCCTCGATCGTCGTATTTTGCAATTTGGATAGTTAAGCTTTCCAAATCGCGCGATCCAACGGAGACGCTGATAACTCCCTTGTTTGAAGTTTGATTTGATCGATTTTTGGTCAACTTAAAGGTACTTTAGTGAACTTTCATTCCTGACTGGAATCGTCGTATTCCAAGACCATTTGGGCATCCGTAAGTGAGATCACAGTCGTCGGTACTGAATTTCTCCTTCATCTCCTTGTCCAATAGTAACCTTCATAACTCTCTTTAGTGGTCGAATTTAAAGTTTTTTGAGCTCATTAGAATGGTAACTTAACAAGCTTCCAAATGGGACCAGAATTGGCTAATTTCGAGACAATCGATATCCCAAATCCACGTTGGAACTCTTCGACCGTCATTTTGCAATTTGGATTGTTTATCTTTCCAAATCGCACGATCCAACGGAGGCGCTCATAATCCCTCGTTTGATGTCGGATTGGGTCGATTTTTCGTCATCATAAAGGTAGTTTAGTGCACTTTAATTCGTGAATGGAATCGCCGTATTCTGAGACCATTTGGGCATCCGTAAGTGGGATCGCAGTCGTCGGTGTTGATTTCTCCTTCATCTCCTTGTCCAACAGTAACCTACATAGCTCTCTCTTCAGTGGTCAAGTTTAGACTATTTTGAGCTCATTGGAATGGTAACTTGACAAGCTTCTAAATGAGGCCAGAATGGGGTAATTTCGAGACCGTTCGATATCCCAAAAGCACGTTGGAACTCTTCGATCGTCGTATTTGCAATTTGGATTGTTAATCTTCCAAATCGCGTGATCAACAAAGGCGCTGATAACTCCCTTGTTTGCTGTCTGATTCGGTCGATTTTTGGTCCACTGAAAGGTACTTTAGTTCTCTTTCATTCCTGACTGGAATCGTCGTATTCCGAGACACCATTTGGGCATCCGTAAGTGACATCGCGTCATCGGTACTGAATTTCTCCTTCATCTCCTTGTCCAAAAGTTACCTTCATAACTCTCTTCAGTGGTCGAATTTAATCTATTTTGATCTCATTGGAATGGTAACTTAACGAGCTTCCAAATGGGACCAAAATTGGCTAATTTCGAGACTGTTCGATATCCCAAAAGCACGTTGGAACTCTTCGATAGTCATTTTGCAATTTGGATTGTTAATCTTTCTAAGTCGCGCGATCCAACGGAGACGCTCATACTCCCTCGTTTGATGTTGATTGGGTCGATTTTTGGTCAATGAAAGGTACTTTATGCTCTTTCATTCTGTCTGGAATAGTCGTATTCCGAGACCATTTGGGCATCCGTAATTGGGATCGCAGTAGTCGGTACTAAATTTCTCCTTCATCTCCATGTCTGACAGTAACCTTCGTAACTCTCTCTTCAGCGGTCGAATTTAGACTATTTTGATCTCATTGGAAAGGTAATCTGACAAGCTTCTAAATGAGACCAGAATTGAGTAATTTCGATACCGTTCGATATCCAAAAGCACGTGGGAACTCTTCGATCGTCATTTTGCAATTTGGATTGTTAATCTTTCCAAATCGCGCAATCCAACGGAGACGCTCATAACTCCCTCGTTGATGTCGGATTGGGTCAATTTTCGTCATCTCTTAAAGGTACTTTAGTGCTCTTTCAATCGTGACTGGAATCGTCGTATTTTGAGACCATTTGGGCATCTGTAAGTGAGATCGCAGTCGTCGGTATTGAAATTCTCCTTCATCTCCTTGTCCAATAGTAACCTTCATAACTCTCTCTCTTCAGTGGTCGAATTTAAACTATTTTGAGCTCATTAGAATGGTAACATAACAAGCTTCCATATGGGACCAGAATGGCTAATTTCGAGCGTTAAATATCACAAAAGCACGTTGGAACTCTTCGATCGTCATTTTGCAGTTTGGATTGTTACTCTTTCCAAATCGCGCGATCCAACTGAGACGCTCATAACTCCCTGTTTGATGTTTGGATTGGGTCGATTTTGGGTCTAATGGTACTTTTAGTGCTCTTTATTCCTGACGGAAATCATTGTATTCCGAGACCATTCAGGCATCCGTATAAGTGGATCGCAGTCCTCGGTACTGAACTTCTCCTTCATCTCCTTGTCCAGCAAAACCTTCATAACTATCACATCTGCGGGAAATTTAGACTATTTTGAGCTCATTCGAATGGTAACTTGACAAATTTCTAAATGAGACCAGAATTGGTAATTTCGAGACCATTCGATATCCCAAAAGCGCGTTGGAAGTCCTTCGATCGTCGTATTTGCAATTTGGATAGTTAATCTTTCCAAATCGCGCGATCCAACGGAGACGCTGAAACTCCCTTGTTTGAAGTTTGATTTGATCGATTTTGGTCAACTTAAAGGTACTTTAGTGATCTTTCATTCCTGACTGGAATCGTCGTATTCAAGACCATTTGGGCATCCGTAAGTGAGATCACAGTCGTCGGTACTGAATTTCTCCTTCATCTCCTTGTCCAATAGTAACCTTCATAACTCTCTCTTTAGTGGTCGAATTAAAGTTTTTTGAGCTCATTAGAATGGTAACTTAACAAGCTTCCAAATGGGACCAGGGAATGGCTAATTTCGAGACAATCGATATATCCCAAATCCACGTTGGAACTCTTCGACCGTCATTTTGCAATTTGGATTGTTATCTTTCCAAATCGCACGATCCAACGGAGGCGCTCATAACTCCCTCGTTTGATGTCGGATTGGGTCGATTTTCGTCATCATAAAGGTAGTTTAGTGCACTTTAATTCGTGAATGGAATCGCCGTATTCTGAGACATTTGGGCATCCGTAAGTGGGATCGCAGTCGTCGGTTGTTTGATTTTCTCCTTCATCTCCTTGTCCAACAGTAACCACATAGCTCTTCTTCAGTGGTCAAGTTTAGACTATTTTGAGCTCATTGGAATGGTAACTGAAAGCTTCTAAATGAGGCCAGAATGGGGTAATTCGAGACCGTTCGATATCCAAAAGCACGTTGGAATCTCTTCGATCGTCGTATTTTGCAATTGGATTGTTAATCTTTCCAAATCGCGTGATCCAACAAGGCGCTGTATAACTCCCTTGTTTTGTCTGATTCGGTCGATTTTTGGTCCACTGAAAGGTTACTGTAGTTCTTTCATTCCTGACTGGAATCGTCGTATTCCGAGACACCATTTGGGCATCCGTAAGTGACATCGGTCATCGGTACTGAATTTCTCCTTCATCTCCTTGTCCAAAAGTTACCTTCATAACTCTCTTCAGTGGTCGAATTTAATCTATTTTGATCTCATTGGAATGGTAACTTAACGAGCTTCCAAATGGGACCAAAATTGGCTATTTCGAGACTGTTCGATATCCCAAAAGCACGTTGAAACTCTTCGATAGCATTTTGCAATTTGGATTGTTAATCTTTCTAAGTCGCGCGATCCAACGGAGACGCTCATAACTCCCTCGTTTGATGTTGGATTGGGTCGATTTTTGGTCAACTGAAAGGTACTTAAATGCTCTTTCATTCCTGTCTGGAATAGTCGTATTCCGAGACCATTTGGGCATCCGTAATTGGGATCGCAGTAGTCGGTACTAAATTTCTCCTTCATCTCCATGTCTGACAGTAACCTTCGTAACTCTCTCTTCAGCGGTCGAATTTAGACTATTTTGATCT